>JAPMLY010001281.1:0-110525 GCA_026401115.1 Tetraselmis chui
GACCCGCCTATATGCAGAAGTTGCAGCATGGGGCCTCCGCCTAGCTGACGACCACCCGCAACACCGCACCCTTTGGGGAGGAGACTTCCAAACAACCACCACCACATGTACAGGTCACCCTGCCCTCACCTCCCTCCTAAAATCCCACCTCCACCCCCTTCACAACCCCATCCCTACCTTCCCCCGCAGCGGAGGCTGCATTGACCACTGGCTCTCCACGCCCCCTTCGCCTCTCACCCTCCCACCGTCCTCTTGCTCGATGTTCCCCTCCCCCTCCCACTTCACTGACCACTCTGCAATCCACCTCGTCATTCCCGCCCCTTTCTCCCTCATGGCGCATCCCCCTTCTCCCCATACCCACCCCCACACACATCACACGACGCGCAAACTCAACTTTCGACTTCCCCTCACACCCGACCACATACAAGCGCACCAATCAAGCACCCCCGACCTCATTAACCATACGGCCGCCCTCCACGCAGAAATTCTCAACACCTCACACACCTCAGCCTCCCCCGACACCCTCGACACCCTAGCCTCACAATTCACTACACTCCTCTCCCAACACATGGACCACGCAGCCACAGTTTGGCCTCTTCTCCCCGCCAAAAAACCCCGCCCACCCCAAGCGTCCCTTGACCCTACCTGGCTTACAAAGAAAACACGCGCTCACATACTTAAACTCCGCAAATGCAGCAAGAACAACGGCCCCCTCCCTTCGCCCAAACCCTCTTAAACACAACTGAATATCTCTCCCCTGACGCCATCAAACAACAATGCCAAGCACGCTACGCCAACTCCTTCACGCCACCACCACGGACAAGCTAAAGAAAATTAAAACTCGAGCCAATACGGCCTACGACACCTGCCCCAAACTCTCTCACCGCCGATTGAAAATTAAATGCGGCCTCCTACCCCCCGCCGCCGCCGCCTCCACCCTCCACCGCATTACTAGACCCGATAAAACCACCGCATCCTCTCCCTCCGCCTTCATTGACGTGGTACACTCTCACTTCGTCACCGAACTAGGCCGCGCCACCCCACCCGAACTGCCCACCCCCCCGTGGGAACTCCCCGACAACCCCGACAACTTTACCATCGAACCCCGTGGTGACCCCTCTCTCACCCTTGCCGACATGATTACCCGCGACACTTTCAATAAAACCCTCAACTCCCTAGGCACCGGCAAAGCCCCCGGCCCAGACGGTATCCCCAACGAAATAATCAAATTCCTACCACCGGCGACCCGCTCCGCCCTCTTCTCTCTCCTCTCCCTCCTCGCCCACAAATCCTACACCCCTCCTGATTGGTGCCATAGCACAATATGCCTACTACATAAAAAAGGCGACCCCTCCCTCCTCGATAACTACCGCCCTATCGCCCTCATGAATAACCTCCTTAAACTATGGACAGCACTAGTCAAAGATGCAGGCTCGAAATACGCCGAAACCCACGGCATTCTCAGCGACCAACATGACGGATTCCGACAACATCGCAGCATCCACGACGCCCTCTCCTCCCTCATTCTGACGATGGAGGACGCAAAACTCCACAACAAAGACATCTACGTCATGTACGCGGATTTCAAAGGCGCCTTCAACGCCGCGGACCACCGCATCATGTTCAAACACATGCGTCAACTCGGTATGCCCCCCACCTTTGTCGACATATGCGAACACCTCTACGGGGTCTCAACCACAGATTATATTACACCACATGGCCCCACCCCTTCTATCAACATTTATCGCGGAACCCTCTAGAGAGACACCCTCTCCCCCTTTTTTTTCACCCTCTTCCTTGAACCCTTCCTTCGCTGGCTCACGGTGGGAAGCCGGGGCTACCGCCCAGGCCCCCCCGCCACTAACGTCGACCCCGCAGAACCCACCGCCACATACCTAGGACACGGCTTCGCTGACGACCTCAGCCTCGCCACGGGCTCGACACCCAACATGACCATCCAGCTCAGGAAACTCTCCCTCTTCAGCGCCTACACGGGCATGACCGTCAACATCCGCAAATGTTGCATCACCGGCGCCCTCTGGCGCACATGCAACGCCCTCATCACCCGCGCCAACACTACCCTCCTCGCATCCCGCCTGCACACTCATTTCATCTCCCTAAACTCCACCCCGGCCCCCATCCCCACCATTGGCCCCAAGGACACATACCGCGTCCTAGGAGTAGAACTGAACACCTCCCTCAACTTCACCAAACACTGGCACGAACACACACGTACCACTGCATCCCTCATCACCACCCTTTCCACCTCCCCACTAACACAATCCCGCAGAATCAGGGCCATCCGTGGCCTCCTCATCGGAAAACATTTCACCCTCCACCTCGGCCTCTTCACCGACTCCCAACTCGACACTCTCGAAGGACAAATCTGCCGCGCACTCCGCTCCGCCGTCTCCTCGGTACGAAACCTTCCCCGCACCGCCCTCCACCGCCCTACCTCCGACCTAGGATACGGCCTCCCCTCCCTCAAAGCCCACGCCGCACAACTCGCAGTTTGCCACCTACATAAAATCATGAACAACTCAGGCTATAGAGGCCACATGGCCCGCGCACACATCCGCACCATCTCCACCACGTACTCCCACTGGCCCTCGGAATCCATCATGTCAACCTGTTATACCCCACCCACACTCAAGTGCTTAGTCAGAGCTCAGCGCGATGCGGGCACCCTCTTCCACAATATCCCTCCACTCTCCCTCACCAACCCTATCGCCTCCACAATCCGCGCCCACTTCACCACTCAAGACACCGCCCTCCTCGCCTCGCTCCGGGACAAAGCCACACACATCACCGACCCTCACACATATAAGCAAGCCTACTGCGACTTCTCTCCCCGCAAAACACACGCCTCCCTCCTACCCCGCCTCACCCCCCTCTGGAAAAATAACATCACCACGTGGCCACAAGTCCTCCTCAGAGCCACCTCATCCTCCTTCATCCTCAAATCATGCAAATCCATCACCACACTCACGGGGTCCACCACCCCACTCTCAGTTCCCATCCGCCTCCTCGCCGCAATCCTCACCGAACCCCTCGATATTATCCACAACCGCCTCCCCCTCACAAGCCTCACTCCCAAACAAGCATCCCCCCCCACCACTATACACCCCTCATGGATTCCCCTCCTCTCCCCACACCTCCCTCGCACACCCCACCCTCTCATCCGGCATCGACACCTCCCGCACCACTCACCCCACCCCCACCGCACCCACCATACACTTAGACACAGAATACCTCACCCCCTCAGACCACCACTACCCCCCCTGCGACGTAACGCGCATCATTTTCAAACACAAGGACACAGAATACGGCCAAACGCATTACATGGTTGAATGGGCCCCGGAACACCTCACGGAATGGGACATTCAGTTACAACTCGACGACGGCTTCCGCCTCATCTCCTCCACCCCCACATCGGTATGCCTCCCCACCCCCTCCCCCACCGTCTGCTCCATCTGTCATGACCCACTGCACACAGAACCCACCTCCACCTGCTGCACATGCCCGCACTTTGCCATACATTCCCAATGCCGCCCAGCTCAGGGACCCGCCACATGGCAGTGCGAGTGGTGTGCTCGAGGCCAACAACACGACCTCACACGCCTCCACGAGGTCCAGTGGGCCCCATGCCTCCAACTCCACGACACCATCAGTGAGACCCCCTCCGGCTCCACCGCCCTCACAACATTGAACTCCGGCTTTGTCCCCTCCACCACACCCATACTGCCCGAACCCGGTCCCCCTCCCGGGACACAACCCCTTATCACATTCAACCATGACCTTATCAACCCCGACCTCGACATGCTCCCTACCGGTAAATTCGCCATCCACGCACACCCATCGCTCCACGACACCACCGTACTCTGCACTCCCGACGGCCGCGCGATCACCACCCTTAACGGCCCCCGCGTCCGCCACCTCTACCAACTCTTCCGCCCCGACCTCTCGCAGCATACGTTCGAAGAGGAGGTCTACCACCTCCTCACTCGCCTAGGCTCCCGCTCAGAAATCCACTCACCCACACCCGCCACCACCACCCGAAATAGATGGGCCACTAGAGAAGACCTCCTCACTTCACTCCGCCACACATTCCACATACAGACAGAACTCTACTCCGACCCCCTCAATAAATCCCTTCACTCCCACACCTACCACTCCCTCTACCCCGAAGACTTAGTCTTCTCATCTAGTGGCAGCAATGCCCCACACACATGGCAAGGCACCAACATCGCCAACCCCGAATACGACCACGAATGCATGCGCCGCGCCATGGAACACGCAATCACCAGCGCACACCTCACAGCCCCTCACACACCCAGCGCAACCATCCTCATCCTCCCCCGATGGGAGCACACACCCTACCGCCACTCCAAGTACATCAACTCCCCATACACCCACCACCTTTACACCCTCCCCAACGACGCAAACAACTTCCTTCCCCCCGACCAACACAATGGCAGCCCCACCCCTATCCCCTTCGGCACACGCTGGATGGTCGACATATACCTCGTCGCCAACCCCCTCGCACTCTCCACCCTCCCGTCACCCACAGCCATGACCGCACTTAACAACACTCTCGAATCTATCTACGACACTCACCTCCCCAACCCCGATATCACCATCCCTCCTCCTCACCTCCTCGACACCTACTCACCCCACTCAGCAGGCATATACCACCTCCCCCCAAACCCGACTCACCCCATCACATACCCCCTCCCGCAACGCATGCAACTAACATACCACCCCACCAGAGGTACTCTTGCTTGGAACTGGCAGGACTTTGTCTACACATACGGCTCGAAAAAAGGAGGCTCGTCCCCCCTCGGAGCGGCAGCCACCCACCCCGCCTCGGACACCAAAATCAAAATCCTGGTGACCTCTACCCCTCCCTCGCACACAATAAATCGCGCTGAACTAGCTGGCATAGACATAGGCCTCCAACTCGGCCGCACCCACCTCCTTACCGACAGTGCGTGCTCCCTACGCCTCACACAAGGCTACTTAAACTGTTCTTCCGCCTACAGACACAACATTCACCGAGACACGCTCCACTCCATCACACACACCCTCAAAGCCCGCTGCGACATAGGCATCCGCACACACCTCGGCAAAATTAAAGCACACAACCACTCCCTAAATAACGACCTCGCTGACGCACTCGCTAACCATGTCGCGGATGGACACCCACCCGACACCACATACACCACATGTTTAGAGGTCACGATAGGCCACTAGACCTGGCCATACACCCTCATTCCACAAACCCTAGGGGACCCCATACCCTACAAATTCACCAACCTCAAAGCTGACGCACACTCCTACAACATCAAACACACACACACACCCTATCGCAGACAACAAAACATGGTGCCCTCCTTGCCCGCGCCGCGGAGGACGGCCCCGACTTCTCTTTCCACAAAAAACACTCAACCCTCACGAATATCCAGTTCACACACAAACAAGAATTCATGTGGGGAGTCCACAACACCCCCCTACTTACTCATAACCCCACCCTACGCTGCCCCCTATGTGGCCAATTCACTAGCAACGGCCACATGGCCGGTAACTGCCCCACCATGTCTGGCCTAAGACAGGACCGACACAACAGCGCGCTACAACTCCTACTCTCCCTACTGGAACGCCACAACGGAGGCCGCTGGGAAACCATCACCGCAGACTTCGGTAACAAACCCATAAAATACTTTGCTTCCCCCTCTCCTGCCAACCCTCCCCTTGACTGTCACCCACCTCACTCCACCCACATGCCCACCCGCCTTGTTGATGCTGACGAAGGTCTCTCGCCCGACTCCCTAACCTCGTGTCCCGCCGTCCTACCCCCTGAGATGCTCCCCCCCACGCTACGACCCCCCGCACACAAACCGGATTTCATTCGCCTACTCGAATCTCGATTTATTGGCCACACTAACGGCCGCCGCCGATACGCATCCATGAAAAAGATCCAGATAGGAGAGTGGAAGTACTGCACGGACAATAACCTCTCCCACGCAGCTCACCTCATCCGTGCCAAATACACACCCCTTGCAAACGCCATCCGCAGCCACTGGCCAGGCACACTGGTAGACATCCTTCCCATCGTCATGAGCCGCACAGGTACACCGCACTCCTCCACCATTACGAGTCTCACCTCCCTACTCAAAGCCCGCACAGACCCTCCTGACAAACTCATCTTCAAAGCACTCATCGACACGTCTCGCATCCTTGCACAACTCCACACGCACACTGTCCAATGGCTACATCATCTCCTACTCATATACCGCATAAAATCCCGCACGACCTCCCACCGCGCCTCCGCACGTTGCCCCCTTGCACGACCCTAACTGCACGCAACCCTCGCCTCGTCTTGCACACCTCCCCGGGGGGGGAGTAAAACCCCCGAACACCCTTGGAGAGGTTGGATTCAGGTGGTTAACGGTCTAGCTCTGACTTGTAAGTTCCTTGTATGGCATAGTTGGGAGGGCCTAGAGACAGCAGCCGGCGCATACGGTTTTGGTGAAAAACGGCGCATACGGTACATGTTGTAAGCAATTTCAAATTTCAATTTCAAATTTCTCTCTCTCTCTCTCTCTCTCACACACACACACACTCTCTCTCTCCCCCCCTTCCTTTCTTCCTTTCGCTCTCCCTCTCCCCCCTCGCCCTTTCTCTCTCCCCTCCCTCTCATCCCCTTTCTCTCTCTCCTTTGTGTCTCTGTATTTCTCTCTCTCCATGCCCCCCCCCCTCTCTCTCCCTCTCATCCCCCTCCTTTCTCTCTCTCTCCCCTTCTCTCCACCACTTCTCATCTGCGTGTTTTTTCTATGCCCCCCTTTACTATCCACTCCCTTTTCCTCTCCCTTTTACCTTCTCCCCCCCGCCTCTCCTTTTATATACCCCTATCTTTCTCTCCCTTCTCGCCCCTTCCCCTCCCCCATTCTCCCCCTCCCCCTTCTTCCCCCCGCCCCCCCCGCCTCTTACTTCCCTGTCGCTACCTCATTCTCTTTCCCTCTCCCCCCCCCCCCTCTCTCTCCCTTTTCCCTTCTATCAATTCCTCTCCACACTGCATTTCTTAACTTTGTTTTTGTAAGAAAACCTTGCTTCGAGACGTCCCTATAGAGGGGAACTCCGCTCTCCGCACCCCTGCGCGCGCGCCAGCGCGCGCCCTGCAGTAAACATCTAATGACCATTCCTAACTTTCGCGACAGTAGGCCAACGACCCAAGAATAACTCGCCCAGGATAGTGCTGGCTGTTCCGTCCGCTGTTGGCATTGAACAAGGGCCAGCATTTGAATTGGTATCCATCACGCTCGCTGGAATACGCTCCGCCAGGGAGCTCTACGAAGCGGTGTGATAGCATCACAGCGGTACTCCGCTACTCCCTCCGTTTTCATGCCTCTGCCGGCGCTCGCCGGTCACCGGCTCGCAGGTCCTCTCTGAAGCAAGGCGCCTTCATCCCATCCAGCGCGCCTTCGCTCCACAGGAGACGCTGGCGTACCTGGCACGACCCGGCAGCGTCACTGTGTCCTTGCCTACCTCTGCCCGCGCTCACGTCCCGTACGGTTTTTCCCTCTGCCAGCACGCCATCATGCTGACGTGTCTGGTCAAGCTAGGGGTTGTGCCGAAGGCCACCATACGACACGCAGGAGGGGCGGCAGCTTCTCGCGGCGTCAAGTGGTCGTGTAGAGGTGGTACCACGCAAACCACATGGCGTCCTCTCCTAAGGGGCGGCCGTCGCGTGGGTCTCCCTCTGTTGGCCGCGGCTCGACCCAGCTCCTCCTCGCCTTCCGTGGGTGTCGAGGAAAATGAAGAGTTTGAAAAGTCAGGCCGTAGCAAAGGTGGCGCAGGTCATCTGGCAGGGAATTTTGCTAACAATGCACTGGCAAGCGGCAAGCTAGCGGAAGGGGCGCGTGCTAGAGCAGTGTCAACCCCTTCCACAGGGACCAGCTTGCAGTCTCGAGGTGCATACAACGCACCTCTGAGCGCTCGCGAGGTGCGACGGTTTGGGACCACAGTGGATTGTGGAGCTGCATAATGTTCTCATTTGCATGTTTATGGGCTAGACACACACACACACACACACACACACACACACACACACACACACACACACACACACACACACGTGTGTGTATGTGTGTGTGTGTGTCTAGGTGGAGGGTTGGAAGAGTGGGGTATATGTGTGCGTGTCTTCTCGTTTGCTGATTTCTAACTAATGCTGAAGCATGCGTGCTGGGTGTGCCAGATGGACCGGGCTGCACGGCTGGCAGCGCTGAACAGCTACGTCTACACCGTTCCTCCTGATGAACTTCAGGCTGCCGTGGAGTCTGCAGGCATGGAGCTGTTGGCGCAGGGGCAGAACCGGTACACGCGCTGGTTTGTGGCTGAGGGGCATCTTCCAAATGTGATTGCTCGGCAGAGCCTCGAAACTGGGGAGGCAAGCATCGAGCTGGAGCCTGACCACCCTGCACATAGTCGAACAGCCGCGCGCCAGGTTGGCGAGGAACTCGAGTTTGAGACGGACGCGGACATGGATTGGGGAGTGGAGCGGTTAGTGTTCATCCGTGGTGTTGTGTGGCGCGATCCTTTGGTGGACCTTCGATCACTGTGGCAGGTGTGCCGCACACCAAACCGTATTCATACATGAGTAATCGCCAAGTCATCACATCAGCTCGCATGGTTACAAGCACGGCACGAGGTAGGCAGGTATGGGCTGATACGAAATGAAAGCCACGGTCCTGTTTCTGTTTACGTTGTTCAGGAGCTATCAAACTGCTGGCCCACGCCGTTTGAGGAGAGGTGCTTGGGGACGAAGGAGGTGGTTGTGCACAGGGGGATTTCTGGGATCGCAGGTGGCGTGTGGCAAGATCTACTGCCCTCGTTGCTGGATATCCCACACGGCATGCGGCTGACTTTTGCCGGTCACAGGCAAGCCGTGCCATCTAAACCGTACCGTGCTGTGACCGTCTACGTCTTTTTGTCGCAGCTGTTGAGTGTCCTGTTTGTGGTGCCCCTCTCAGCCTGGGCGGAGCAATCGCTCTCATATTGACTGCCATGGCGCGCATCAAGTTGCGGATTCCGGACAAGGATCTGAGCTGCCACACCTTTGGCAGCCCAGCTGTCATGGCGCACAGTGACAAGGAAGGAAGCGAGAAGGTTTGCGAGATCGTTGGGCTGAAGCCCAGTACGATTCAGCATTTTTGTCTGGACGACGACCCCGTCCCCAGGATTCTCCTTGCCGTGGATCCTGCCTACTCTTTGGTAAGGCGCGCTACTGTGCACATGCAGGCTGTCGCCAAACGATTTGTAGTCGCCAGACTTACCTATATTTTGCTGATACTGATTCTGTCACTAACATGTGTTTTTTGGTAATGCAGTTCCGGCGGTCGTCGTGGGGGGAGCAGCTACTCAATTTCCGTGAAAGTTTGTTAGGGGGGCGGTCGGGGCCATTCACCATGAACAGGTTTCTGTTTGAACCCATTGGTCGCCTCTTTTTGATAAGGTGGAACCCCACTCATGGCACGCGGCTGGTTGAAATCGGGGAGGGGGCGGAGGCTCAGCGTCTGGAGGAGGCGATGCAGATGCGGATAGAGGAGATGATCGGGGAGCCGCTGCGCGTCGTGAAGGCTTTCACTGATCATAACCAGGCAGCGTATGTTACGGAAATCATGACCACGGCGCTGGAACTTTTGAAGGCAGAAGATCGAGAACGCGAAGACCACATGCATTAAGCGCCGGCACATGAGAAGATATGTAAGTGTCTGCACGTTCACACGTAACATAGCGTATACCATGAGAGCACAAAAGCCTTCAACTACAGCCGTCCTTATCCTCCACGAAGCTACATATTTGTCGCAACGGAAATACATGTAATGCCATGCGTACACTCCTCCACAAAATCCAGGACAAGAATTCGCACCTCAGCATGTGAAAAATGTAATAATGCGTCGATTTTATTGCCGAACGTGCTGAAATCCTGGATAATGCTTTGGCGCCCTAGATGGATTGCGCCGACAAATATGGGGGCACTACCGGGCTTGTGCACTTGGTGTTATCGCTCCCGCAACCGTGCGACACAATTAGTCGCCGTTCCGGTTAGACGAAATGAGTAACGGCCTCAAAGCGCCGCAATATAAATGATTGTGCGACGGTCGCGCAAACATTGTGCATAGGCGACGAAGGGGGGCGGGCGGTAGTCCGCTGTGGGGGAAACGCACGTAATCGCGCATTTAGATTTAAAGCACACAAGGGCAAGCTACGTTCGGCCACAATGTTCAAACTATCATAACTTACTCATTTGAGCTCAAAAACTTTGAAACCGTACGACGCGTCTTTTAGTGCGCGTCTACCTCACTTACCGTCAAGTTCAAACACCCACGAGTCGAGTTTCTGTGAAGTATTCGATTTTCCGGAATATTCCGGCAAAGCTGAGCAGCAATGCCAAGCAACACCGGTCGAATTTAGCTCACCTCATGAGGCGATTTGTTCGAAGTTTGTCGACATATTTTAATGAATTTTCCATTAAAACTGAATTACAAGCCCAATTCCCGACGTGTGCCACGCGTGGGGCGGATGTGGTTTGCACAAGCACACACACAAGCATTCGAAACACCTCCGTCAATGTGATGGTTCCCAAATTGAACCTCGCCCCTCACCAAAACTAATCGCCCTCGCCCATTTATAACTTCCATTGCTTATGCAACCCTGCATGATGAGGGTTATTACTCGCTTGGTTTCCAAATGAATCACTCGTGCATGCGGCGTGAACTTCCATGCTCTCCATTCACACACATGCAAACCAAATGTGGCGGTTAGCCTCTGAAAGCTAAACGCTAGCACAAATCTGTTCTAGTCTGTCTAGTTCTGTCGTTGCAAGATGGCAAAATGATGTTGTCGAGAGGCAATGGTGAAAGATGTTTCACTGCTGTACTTAGGCAGTAGATGTTGTAAGTGAACAAAGGAATTGTCAAATGGTTCTGTCACCTCCCTCTATTGCACTGGGCTTAAATAGGTTTCTGCCCAGATTACTTACGCCTGCAAGCTACGCTTACGTGTCAGGCGTTGGGGCTGTCTAACCGTCGTCATCTGTCCTCGAGACGCAGCCTGCCTAGCATTGGGTTTCACGACGCGGCTCCTTCTGCATCGAAGAGCTCGTTCTGGCGCGTCATCTGGCTGGTTAGATTAATTATGCATATCTGTACGTACCGGGAGGTAGTGGTCGTACTGTAGCATCAACACCATTACAATATTGCAGTAGCGACGTACCCACGAGTATACGTCCACCCTGTGGAAAAGCACGAATTGGTATCCGTAACGAGTACCTGTACAATGTACTGCAATGTACTATTGCAGGACTGTACTCGTCACACTCGTACCCTCCCCCTCTTGACAGATCAATCAGGCCGCCGCGAGGCAGACCTCCGTGGTTCTTGGCTCCTTTACTGAAGCAGTTACTGGGACTCAATAACGCGCGCTGGGTGAGCGTGCATGAAGTCAATGTACGCCTGAGTCTTGGCAAAATTGTGCCATTGGGACGTCTCCAAGAATTCTTGTAACGCAACCGTCCGGTGTACTTCATTCAACCGGTGCCATACAGGTGGAATGTCGTCATCACTGAAGTGCGTCATGAAGAGCAGATATTTGCCTCGTCGCCCAGGTAGCGACTTAATGCACACAGTAGAAATGTGCGAGACGTCGAACTCCTCATCGTTTCCTTCAGGTATAGTCACCGGGACAGCTGATCGTAGTGGAGCAGTAGCGCAGGGTCGTAAGTTGTTAACATGGAACACAAGATGTAAGCGTATTGTCGCTGGTAATTTTAATCTGTAACTGTGTTTCCCAATCTGCTCCTTTACTGAAAAAGGACCGAGCTGTCTATCTCTGAGTTTCCGGTTCGGCTGTCCTCTCAGAAAAAGGTTTGTAGTGACGACTGACACCTTGTCTCCCTTAGCGAAGTGTGGCGATGTAGACGGTTCTGTGCGCGCCTGCATCTCGTCCTTGTGTAGCTGTAACACTGAGCGTACCATGGTGTGTACTTCCTGTAACAATCTCAACCGTTCTGTTGCGTCTTGCGAAACTGGAATCGACGGTCGCATGCTGAACAGCAGGTCAGGAGGCTCCTTAGGAGAGAACCCAAAGTTGTTCTCGAACGGTGTGTGCTCAATTCCGAGTGCACGGGAAGCGTTATACGCAAATTCCACTTGCGGTAGAAGTGTCGTCCAATCAGAGCCATCATAGCAACAAAAGCAACGAAGAAGCTGCTGAAATGTGCTGTTCACGCGCTCTGTCAAGCCGTCCGTTTCTGGATGTCGGCTGGAAGACATGTTCAGGCGTGTCCCAAGGCGTCTCCAGAGTGTCTGCCAGAAGGCACTGACGAATTTGGGGTCGCGGTCACTGATCAGCACACGGGGCAGACCATGTAATCGGTAGGAAAACGTATCCTACCGTCACTAAAGACAGTAAAAAGATCCAAAGTACTACTAAAGTACTACTGAACCACTTAACCCGGGGATGGATCGGTAGCTCGGATGAGCAACGCCGATCGTCTTCGCTCTGGGCTTGGCCTCCCATCGAGCGCAAGACTGGTGGACAAGGCCGCCGGACGGCGTGCACCATTCACCTCTCCCCACCCGAGCCTACCTCACAATGGTCAGTGGATCCGTAGCGACACCAGACGGTACACACTCAAAGGCGCAGCTTTCAGGGATTTGAATTTCATCCCCCCGACAGATACCGCGCCATCCGCTTCAAAAACCTCACATGTAGCCGTCACAGTACTACGAAAGAACAATAACAACCATCACTTACAAAAAGATCCCCCCCAAGGGAACGGCGCGCCACACCGCGCCCCTCCGAGCGTCCGGACGTTCCCGTCCGCCGCCAACATCCAACAAACCCAGGTCCCACCGGGCCTGGTCGCGTGCAGCCAACACGTGAACGACTCTCAAACACCTACTCGAAAAGCCACAATTAACCCCACTACTTCTCTCACACACTCGAAATCCAACTCGATCGAAATGTCCTCGACCCCTACCCCCCCCCCCACTCACAGACAGATGCTCATGCCATTGCGGGATCGGCGCGTGAATGCGCCCGCCGCGGACCCCTACAACCCCCGGAGCTATCCAGCGGGACATCCGCTCGCTCTACTCAACCAGGTGTCCCAGCCACCCCCATCCGCCCAAGACCTGGACCCGGCATTGGAACCCTCACCAGCCAGAGGACTCCAGACGCCTCTGGTCCTCGCCGCCCCCAGGTCAACCACTGACCTGGGACGGGCCGCTGACCCACCAACCCACACAGACGACATGTACCGGTGCGATAGTCCCGCTCTGTCCCACAGTAAGGACCAGTCTAACACCCCCCATCCCCTCCCAATAGCCCATGCTAATACTCTCTTTAAGCGCGCACTTAAACCGATACCTTTCCCACACCTTAGTGCGTCCCAACCACTGTGCTGTAAAGTTCGACCAATAATGCAACATCATGTACCTCGAAAATCATCTTCTTTACTCAGAGAAAAAAAAATATTTTACAGGCCTGATCCCTGCCCCTGCACAAGCCGCTGCCCTGATTTGTACTCACCGACGCCCCCCCCCCTCTCATGCTACCCACCTACCCCGCACCTACACTAGTCCACTCGCAGCCGCTCAAATTGCCTGGCCTGTCGCGCCGGCCCTTGTCCTATACGCTCTCTCTCGCCCGAACTCGCCGCTCGCCGACCGCCACCCCCCGTCCCACAATACGGCCCTGTATGGCACCCAGCAACCCCTCCCGTTAGCCTGCACTGATACACTGGTTATCAGCGCACTTAAATCGAAACCCTCTCCCCACCTTAGTGCTTCCCAGCCAAAGAGCTGCACAGTTCGATCAATAATGCACCACCATGTAACTCGCAATAAGTCGTTTTCCTTAGAAAATTTGTTTACAGGCCTGATCCTTACAACTGCACTAACCACCGCCCTGACCAGACACCCCCGACACCCCTCCCCCTGCTGCCCTCCCCCTACTCCCTCGCTCTATCCCTCACTCGCTCCAGTCGTTGCTCCTCTCCGCCTCATCCTTTTCTATTTTACCTTTCTTCCCTTTTTTACTTTTACCGCGATAACACGCCTAACTCAACAGACATTCGCGCCTACCTGCGATTACCACACTGTAGAACCTAGTGCACTCGCTCTCCCTCCCCCCTTTTACACGCCCCATGCTCTGCCCTACTCGCCCGTCGCTGTGATAATGGCGGTGCTTCCCCTGCAGAGTTTAGCCCACCCGACCTGCTCTACCCGAATAATTAACCGATCAACCACCCCCCCGCGCACCCCCCTGCCCCGGAAATATCGCCCCTCCCTTACAGAATCAGTCTGGCAGTCCCGAACCCGTAACAGTCCCAGCGATACACGTACTCCCTCGCCCCTACAGTCCCCACTTCCTTTAGGCCTGCTCCGAGGCTTCTCTCGGAAGCCCCGAAGCACTTTTGATATGATATCGACAGCCCCCCCTGTCACAGTTCCCCACTATCGCCCTCCTTCTAATACCTACCACACCTTGATTACAGTTTTTCAATCCCCCCTCCCCTACCCTCTCATCCTCTCCCCGCCATCCCTACACTTACCACCCTCTCTTAAGCTCCAGAAGACCACCCGTTCCAAGGAGCTTCTACTCGCCGAAATGCGCATGACGTCGACGAACGGACCCTCCGGAGCCTCACACCCTCGCCCTCCACAAGCCTCGGCCGGCAAGGCCGCTTATCATCATTAGTCCCCCACATGACGGGCCTCAAGGCCCAGAGGTTAGACCCCACAACCAACCCCCCACCCCCCAGCTAGACATCCGACGACACACTACTACCTCCATGCTTCCGCCAACTCTCCCGGCCCACTTTACTCCACGCACCTGTTGCACCGTCCTACATAACTACCTCTTCGACCTAAACCTTGAATACGGCCTCCCTACACCCATCGGCTGCCTCGATTCCTCTGCGGTGCTATCCTTCCAATGGGGTCGTTACCAGGACCTCTCCAACCTCTACTGCCTTGCTACGACGTTATCCAAACTCCACTCCACTCCCACCGCCTCGTACACAGTTATCACTAACAACGAAGTCGATAACCACCACAACAACTCCCAATTCCCCAGCCACTGGACTAATCTCGCCAACCGAAGCGCCCCCCCCCGTCCGGGGACGCCTAACCACTCTCTCGTGATCCTCACATGGCAACACTCACACTTCGGCCTCCTACACCTAACTCACACCTCAGCCACATGGATCGACTCTCTTCATCACCCTCCTCCGCCCGACCTCCTCGCCCGCTCTCTCAATCTCCTATCTGACTGGAACTCCTCCCCCCCCCCTCCCGTCGGTACCCTACGCTTCCTCAACCCACCTCGCCAAAACGATTCCGACGGAGCATGGTCGTGCGGTACCCACGCCCTCTTGCACACCTACTTCATCACCACAGCCCCCCCGGACCAACCATACAACCCCCCCCCCTTCGACCCCCGTTCCTCGGTTTACTCCCTACACACTCTCCTATGGAACCACACCTTCCGCTCCGCCCCCCTCCCACAGGGCCGCCACCACCTTCTCGACGCCCTCCACCACCCCACACTACCCCCCCCCCCTAAGCCCCCACCCACTCCCCTCATCCCCCCCTCCCCTCCTCCCCTCCCCCCTCCCTTCCAACCTCCACCCGCAGAACGCCCCCCCGATGATCCCCCCCGCACCACCCCCTCCCTCCCCTCCCCCATCCTCCCACACCACACATCCCAACCACTACACTTCATCACCCTCAACACCCGCGGCCTACACACCTCCATTATGGATGTTGAACATCTCTCCACCTCCCACCAACCGGACGTCTTAATCCTCACCGAAACCAACCACGACACCCACAAGTCCCGCTGGCGCATAGCCCTCCCCCAATACCACCTCAAAAGTTCCCGACCCTGCTACTCAACTGTGCCCCTACCCAACGCAGGCGTTCTCTTCGCGGTCCGCCGAGCCTCATTCCAGTCTGCCACTGTCCTAACCCCGCCCCCCCACCTCATCCCCCATATCGCCGGACTAAAAATCGTCCCCCACTCAGGCACCCCTTACCTCCTTATAGGTACTTATATGCCCCAGCTCTACAACACCCAACTGACCCGCCTCTACGCAGAAGTTGCAGCTTGGGGCCTCCGACTAGCGGACGACCACCCGCAACACCGCACCCTCTGGGGAGGGGACTTCCAATCGACCACCCACACAGGTACAGGACACCCTGCCCTCACCTCCTTACTCAAATCCCACCTCCACCCCCTCCACGACCCCATCCCTACCTTCCCCCGCAGCGGGGGCTGCCTTGACCACTGGCTCACCACGCCTCCTTCACCTATCACCCTCCCACCATCCTCTTGCTCGATATTCCCCTCCCCCTCCCACTTTACTGACCACTCTGCAATCCACCTCGTCATTCCCGCCCCTTTCTCACTCATGGCACACCCCCCCCCTCCCCATACCCACCCCCACACACAACACACGACGCGCAAACTCACCTTTCGCCTTCCCCTCACACCCGACCACATAAAAGCATACCAATCCAGCACCCCCGACCTCATCAACCAAACGGCAACCCTCCACGCAGAAATTCTCAACACCTCATACACCTCGGCCACCCCCGACACCCTCGACACCCTCGCCTCACAATTCACCACACTCCTCTCCCAACACATGGACCACGCAGCCACAGTTTGGCCCCTCCTCCCCGACAAAAAACCCCGCCCACCCCAAGCGTCCCTTGACCCCACTTGGCTCACAAATAAAACACGCACTCAAATACTCAAACTCCGTAAATGCAGCAAAAACAACGGCCCCCTTCCCATCGCCCAAGCCCTATTAAACACAACGGAATATCTCTCCCCTGACGCCATCAAACAACAGTGCCAAGCACGCATCCGCCAGCTCCTTCACGACACCACCACGAATAAGATAAAAAAAATAAAAACTCGAGCCAATGTGGCCTACGACACCTGCCCCAAACTCTCCCACCGCCGATTGAAAATTAAAAGCGGCCTCCTACCCCCCGCCGGCACCACCTCCACCCTCCACCGCATTACCAAACCCGATAAAACCACCGCATCCTCTCCCTCCGCCGTCATTGACGCGGTACACTCTCACTTCGCTAGCGAACTCGGCTGCGCCACCCCACCCGAACTACCCACCCCCCCATGGGAACTCCCTAACAACCCCGACAACTTTACCATCGAACCCCGCGGAGACCCCTCTCTCACCCTTGCCGACATGATTACCCGCGACACTTTCGATAAAACCCTCAACTCCCTAGGCACCGGCAAAGCCCCCGGCCCCGACGGTATCCCCAATGAAATAATCAAATTCCTACCCCCGGCGACCCGCTCCGCCCTCTTCTCTCTCCTCTCCCTCCTAGCACACAAATCCTACACTCCTCCTGATTGGTGCCACAGCACAACATGCCTCCTACATAAAAAAGGCGACCCCTCCCTCCTCGATAACTACCGCCCTATCGCCCTCATGAACAACCTCCTTAAACTATGGACAGCACTAATCAAAGATGCAGGCTCGAAGTACGCCGAAACCCATGGCATTCTCAGCGACCAACAAGACGGATTCCGACAACACCGCAGTATCCACGACGCCCTCTCCTCCCTCATTATGACGATGGAGGACGCGAAACTCCACAGCAAAGACATCTACGTCATGTACGCGGACTTCAAAGGTGCCTTCAACGCCGCGGACCACCGAATCATGTTCAAACACATGCGTCAACTCGGTATGCCTCCCACCTTTGTCGACACATGCGAACAACTATACGGGGTCTCAACCACAGCATATATCACTCCTCACGGCCCCACCCCTTCCATCGACATCAATCGAGGAACCCTCCAGGGCGACACCCTCTCCCCCTTCCTATTCACCCTCTTCCTTGAACCTTTCCTTCGCTGGCTCACGGTGGGAAGCCGGGGCTACCGCCCAGGCCCCCCCACCACTAACGTTGACCCCACAGAACCCACAGCCACATACCCAGGACACGGCTTCGCCGACGACCTCAGCCTCGCCACGGGCTCGACCCCCAACATGACCATCCAGCTCAGAAAACTCTCCCTCTTCAGCGCCTACACCGGCATGACAGTCAACATCCGCAAATGCTGCATCACCGGCGCCCTCTGGCGTACAGGCAACGCCCTCACCCGCGCCAACACTACCCTCCTCGCATCCCGCCTGCAAACACAGTTCATCTCCCTAAACTCCACCCCGGCCCCCATCCCCTCCATTGGCCCCAAGGACACATACCGCGTCCTAGGGGTAGAACTAAACACCTCCCTCAACTTCACCAGACATTGGCATGAACTCAAACGTACCACTGCATCCCTCATCACCGCCCTTTCCACCTCCCCACTAACTCAATCCCGCAGAATCAGGGTCATCCGTGGCCTCCTCATCGGAAAACATTTTACCCTCCAGCTCGGCCTCTTCACCGACTCCCAACTCGACACTCTCGAAGGACAAATCTGCCGCGCACTCCGCTCCGCCGTCTCCTCGGTACGTAACCTTCCCCGCACCGCCCTTCACCGCCCCACATCAGACCTAGGATACGGCCTCCCCTCCCTCAAAGCCCACGCCGCACAACTCACGGTATGCCACTTACATAAAATCATGAATAACTCAGGCTATAGAGGCCACATGGCCCGCGCACACATACGCACCCTATCCACAACGTATTCCCACTGGCCCTCAGAATCCATCATGTCATCCTGTTACACTCCACCCACACTAAAGTGCTTAGTCCGAGCTCAACGCGATGCGGGCACCCTATTCCACAACATTCCCCCACTCTCCCTCACCAACCCTATCGCCTCCACAATCCGTGCCCACTTCACCACTCAAGACAACGCCCTCCTCACCTCACTCCGGGACAAAGCCACACACATCACCGACCCTCACACATACAAACAAGCCTACTGCGATTTCTCCCCCCGCAAAACACACGCCTCCCTCCTACCCCGCCTCACCCCCCTCTGGAAAAGCAACATCACCACATGGCCACAAGTCCTCCTCAGAGCCACCTCATCCTCCTTCATCCTCAAATCATGCAAATCCATCACCACACTCACGGGGTCCACCACCCCCCTCTCAGTTCCCATCCGCCTCCTCGCAGCAATCCTCACCGAACCCCTCGATACTATACACAACCGCCTCCCCATCACAAGCCTCAATACCAACCAAGCATCCCCCCCCACCACTATACATCCCTCGTGGATCCCCCTCCTCTCCCCTCACCTCCCCCGTTCACCCCCCACCCTCCAATCCGGCATCTGCACCTCCCACACCACTCACTCCACCCCCACCGCACCCACCACACACTTAGACACAGAATACCTCACCCCCTCCGACCACCACTACCCCCCCTGCGACGTAACACGCATCATCTCCAAACACAAAGACACAGAATACGGCCAAACGCAGTACATGGTCGAATGGGCCCCGGAACACCTCACGGAATGGGACATTCAGCTACAACTCGACGACGGCTTCCGCCTCATCTCCTCCACTCCCACATCGGTATGCCTCCCCTCCCCCTCCCCCACCACATGCTCCATCTGTCATGACCCCCTGCACACAGAACCCTCCTCCACCTGCTGCACATGCCCGCACTATGCCATACACTCCCAATGTCGCCCAGCTCAAGGACCCACCACATGGCAGTGCGAGTGGTGCGCTCGCGGCCAACGACACGACCTTACCCGCCTCCACGAAGTGCAGTGGGCCCCGTGCCTACAACTCCACGACACCATCAGTGAGACCCCCTCCGGCCCCACCGCCCTTACCGCATTTAACTCCGGCTATGTCCCCTCCACCACACCCATTTTGCCAAAACCCGGACCCCCTCCGTGGTCACACCCACTTATCACATTCAACCATGACCCCATCAACCCCGACCTCGACATGCTCCCTACCGGTAAATTCGCTATCCACGCACACCCATCACTCCACGACACCACCATACTCTGCACTCCCGACGGCCGCGCAGTTACTACCCTTAACGGCCCCCGCGTCCGCCACCTCTACCAACTCTTTCGCCCCGACCTCTCGCAGCATACGTTCGAAGAGGAGGTCTATCACCTCCTCACCCGTCTAGGTTCCCGCTCAGAAATCCACTCACCCACGCCCGCCACCACCACCCGAAATAGATGGGCCACCAGAGAAGACCTCCTCACAGCCCTCCGTCACACATTCCGCATCCAGACAGAACTCTACTCCGACCCCCTCAATAAATCCCTTCACTCCCACACATACCACTCCCTCTATCCCGAAGATATAGTCTTCTCATCCAGCGGTAGCAATGCCCCGCACACCTGGCAAGGCACCAACATAGCCAACCCCGAATACGACCACGAATGCATGAGACGAGCCATGGAACACGCAATCACCAGCGCACACCTCACAGCCCCTCACACACCCAGCGCAACCATCCTCATCCTCCCCCGATGGGAACACACACCCTATCGCCACTCCAAATACATCAACTCCCCATACACCCACCACCTTTACACCCTCCCCAATGACGCAAACACATTCCTACCCCCCGACCAACACACTGGCAACCCCACCCCCACCCCATTCGGCACACGATGGATGGTCGACATATACCTCGTCGCCAACCCCCTCGCACTCTCCACCCTCCCATCACCCACAGCCATGACCGCACTTCACAACACTCTCGAATCTATCTACGACACTCACCTCCCCAACCCCATCATCACCCCCCCTCCTCCACACCTCTTTGACACCCACTCACCCCACTCGACAGGTATATACTACCGCCCCCCAAGCCCAACTCACCCCCTCACATACCCCCTCCCGGACCGCGTACATCTAACGTACCCCCCCACCAGAGGCACCCCTGCTTGGAACTGGCAGGACTTTGTATACACAGACGGCTCGAAAAAAGGCAGCTCGACCCCCCTCGGAGCAGCAGCTACCCACCCCGCCTCGGACACCAAAGTCAAAATCCTGGTGACCTCTACCCCTCCCTCCCATACAATAAATCGTGCTGAATTAGCTGGCATAGATGTAGGCCTCCAATTTGGCCGCACCCACCTCCTCACAGACAGTGCGTGCTCCCTCCGCCTCATACAAGGCTACTTAAACTGCCCTTCCGCTTACCGCCACAACATTCATCGCGACACCCTCTCATCTATCACACACACCCTTAAAACCCGCTGCGAAGCAGGCATCCGTACACACCTCGGCAAAATCAAAGCCCACAACCATTCCCTAGGCAACGACCTCGCAGACACCCTCGCAAACCAAGTCGCGGATGGTCACCCACCCGACACTTTATACACCACAGGTTCTGAAGTCACAATAGGCCACTGGACATGGCCATACACCCTCCTCCCACAAACCCTAGGGGACCCCATACCCTACAGATACACCAACCTCAAATCCGACGCACACACCTACAGCACACGGCGTCGATTTTTCTTACCACAAAAAACACTCAACCCTCACAAATATCCAGTTCACACACAAACAAGAATTCATGTGGGGCGTCCACAACACCCGCCTACTTACTCACAACCCCACCCTGCGCTGCCCCCTATGTGGTCAATTCACCAGCAACGGCCACATGGCCGGTAACTGCCCCTCTATGTCTGGTCTAAGACAGGACCGACACAACAGCGCTCTGCAACTCCTACTCTCCCTACTGGAACGCCACAACGGAGGACGCTGGGAAACCATCACCGCAGACTTCGGTAACAAACCCATAAAATCGTGTGCTTCCCCCACCCCTGCCCACACTCCACTTGACTGCCACCCACCTCACCCCACCCACATGCCCACCCGACTTGTTGCTGCTGACGAAGGTCTCTCGCGTGACTCCCTAACCTCATGCCCCGCCGTCCTCCCCCCTGAGATGCTCCCCCCCCGTGCTTCGTCCCCCTGCACACAAACCTGACTTCATCCGCATCCTCGAACCCCGATTCGTTGGTCACTCCAACGGTCGCCGTCGCTACGCGTCCATAAAAAAGATTCAGATAGGGGAATGGAAGTACTGCACAGACAACAACCTCTCCCACACAGCCGACCTCATACGTGACAAATACACACCCCTTGCGAACGCCATCAGAAACCACTGGCCAGGCACAGTGGTCGACATCCTCCCCATAGTCATGAGCCGCACAGGTACACCGCACTCCTCCACCATCACGAGTCTCACCTCCCTTCTCACCGCCCGCACCGACCCTCCTGATAAACTCGTCTCCAAAGCACATCTCGACACATCTCGCATTCTTGCACAACTCCATACGCATACTGTCCAATGGCTGCATCACCTCCTACGCATATACCGCATCAAGTCCCGCACGACCTCCCGCCGCGCATCCGCACATTGCCCCCTCGCACGACCCTGAATGCACACAACCCTCGCCTCTACTTGCACCCTCCCCGGGGGGGAGTAAAACCCCCGAACACCCTTGGAGAGGTTGGATTAGGTGGTTAACGGTCTAGCCCTGACTTGTAAGTTCCCTGTATGGCATAGTTGGGAGGGCCCAGAGACAGCAACCGACGCATCCGGCTTTTGGTGAAAAACCGGCGCATACGGTACATGTTGTAAACAATTTCAATTTCAATTTCAATAATCGGTAGACTCCCTGTAAAAACAAAATTGCAGTTTCTTCGGCAGTAATCGACTCTGTGCATGGCAGAAAGTGGGCCATTCGAGTTAGATGGTCTACTACAATCAGCACACTGTTAAGGCCATTGCTCTCAGGCAAGTGTGTCAGGTAGTCAAGACCAACAGTGTGCCACGGTCTGGGTGGAACATGCAATCGGTAAAGAGTCGTAGCCATCTGCGGTCGAATCTTCGCTCGTCGACACACGACGCAACGTTCACAGAAATCTTTCACGTCTTGGCGGATTCGTTTCCACCAGAATCTGTAGAGTGCTTTAGCAAGAGTGCTAGCAACTCCTCTGTGACCAGCTGACGAACTTTCGTGCAGCTCTGTGATCAATCTCAGTCGGAGTTTAGAGTTCTGTGGTATACAGAGGCGATTGAGGCGCCAAAAGTATCCGTCTCTGGCTTCTATCCGACTGTCTTTCGTCCACTCACCCTCGTCCCCATAAAACGAGTCTTGTGAGAACCCCTCGCGAATGAGATCAGCGAACTCAAGGCTCAGCTGTAGCGCGTCAACAGTCAGTGAATTTAACTGTGCGTCTTCAAACAGCAGCTGGGACTTCCGTCGTAATTCTCGATCTGACGGAACCTCGCCATCCCAAAATAAGGGTACTGTGGCCTGAGGTACGAAGTCTGGTCGCCGGGTTAACGGGTCAGCTTCGTTCAAAGCTCCCTTGCGATATGCAAGTGTCATCGAGCCCACAAACGGTTGCAAATCCCGCAGGTATCTTGCTTGCCGCTTGTTCAGCCTGTTGTTCGGTTGCCTGAGCAGATGTCGCAGTGTGTCGTGGTCTGTTACGACAAGGAACTTAGAGCACCCTTCAAGATAGCACCTCCAATGCTTGACAGCTTCGCATACGGCCAAAGCTTCTAAGTCGTACGCAGAGTAAGTGTTACCACGCTCAGCTGGATTCAGCTTACGCGCCATGTAAGAGACTGGTTGAAGACCTCCTCCTTGGTCTTGCAACATGAGTGCTGCAATCCCCACTGTTGAAGCATCTGTAGCTACGGTGAACGTCGCGTCCGAGCCGACCTCCGGAAGGATCAGGCATGGCGCGGAAATGAGCCGTAACTTGAGAGTCTCGAAGGCTTCCAAACAGGCAGGCGTCAGCGTAACCTTATGTGGCTGGGACTTTTGCAGTAAGTCCGTCAATGGAGCCGTAAGGTCGCTAAAATGGTGTATGAATCTGGCGTAGAAGTTGCAGAACTGTACGAAACTGCAAATCTCCTTCTGCGTCTTGGGCACTGGCCAGTCTGCAACGGCCTCGACTTTCTTTGTGGAAACCGAAATTTTACCGGCTGACACAGTGTAGCCCAGGTACTCCATTTCTTGCAGTCCGAAGAAGCATTTCTTAAGGCGTAATTTCAGCCCTTCCTCCTTGAACCGTTGTAGCACCAGTCGCAGGTGCTCCAGGTGCTCCTCCAGAGTTCGACTGTAGATACAGACGTCATCAAGGTAGACTGTCACGAACTTATGTAAAAAGTCGCGAAGAATGTCGTTCATCAGCCTCTGAAAGGTTGCCGGCGCATTGCACAGGCCAAACGGCATGGCGACCCATTCCATTAAGCCATCAGGGGTCTGAAAAGCCGTCTTGTGAACGTCTTGGTCACGCACTCGAACTTGCCAAAATCCAGAGGCGAGGTCGAGGTGTGTATAAAAGTTCGCGTCCTTAAGTTCGTCCAGAGTATCATCCACACGCGGAAGTGGGTAAGCATCTTTACGCGTAACCTCGTTAAAGCCACGGTAGTCAATGCACAAACGTAGCGAGCCATCAGCTTTCCGCACAAAAAGAATTGGCGAGCCGAACTCACTGTAGTTGGGACGGACCAGACCAGCCTCCACTGCGTCTTTGAGCTGTCGATTAAGCTCAGCGCGCTTTGCGGGTGACAATCTGTTCAGACGTTGACGTCGCATCGGGCCAATTGTTTCAATGGGATGATCCCACTGTCGGCTTACAGGTGGAGAGTCAACAGGTTGTAGTAACTCCGGGAAGTCATCGAAGAGTAACGACCGGAAGTTGTCACGTTGTTCTGCAGTTAGCTCCCCTCCAGTGTGAAAGTCTGTCGGTTGTTAAGTGGCTGACGTAAGTTCAATGACGTAAAATTCAGCATGACGTCCCCTGCTGCGGCGCGTCTTGCGCATGAGTTTCTGAACTTTCGTAGATGACAGTAGTAGACACTCAGGGCGTCGTTCCTCGAGTGTAGTCTGTACCGCTGTGCCGTCCATCAGTGTAAAAACCCTGGTTGTACCAAACTGTAAAGAGGCATGTTCGTCATCAAGCCATGGTAAACCCAGGATTAAATCAGTTGTGCGTATATCACGTAAGACGTAAAAAGTCCGGTGAAATTCGTGTCGAGCCTGCTCAAAAATGACGTCACATACTGTCGTAGAAGTCACTCGTTGTCCGTTGGCGAGTCGAACTGGTGTCTTAGTCGCAGACTTCCGAGTCTGTAAAGCAAAGCGTCGTACAAAGTCCTCTGACACAAAATCAAATGTCGCAGCGCAGTCCACTAATCCAGAAATTTGGTGTCCGCCATCAGGAGTTTTCACAGTCAGCTCAGTTCGAATTAACGGTCGAGCTTCCGTGAGGTCAGTCAGTAGGGCTGTAGCTGGCGAGGAAAATTGTTGTAGCGTAGCGATGGACGCTTCCGCGTTGTCTGAAGGTACAGGTACCGAGTCTGGTTGATCAGATGCTGTAGGTGTTGTTGAGTCGTTAAACGCACAATCTGCGTCGACTAACCACAGCTGTACAAGCCAAGGAGCTGGTGCAACCACCTCCTGTTGCGCTGGGTTCTCCAGTGACTGACGAGTAAAAAGCTGTGTCCTCGCTGGGAATTCTTGGTAGAGTTTCCAGTTCTTAGTCACTTGAGTAAATTTCGCCCACTTTGGTAGTACAAAAACAGCCATCGTAGATGTCGGAGATGTTCGACGACAATCATCAAAATGCTGCGCAATCCGCTCAGCTAACTCCCAGGGTAGGTTGATGAACACCCTCTCTCCTGACAAGTCTCTCTCTAGAATCGAGTCACTCGGCGAACATTGAGGTAAGTCACCGTGCGAGTTTAGACCTTCATCATCAGCACATCCCTCCAATGTGAAGTTGAATCGTGCATGCAGAGGGTCAAAGACTGAGTCAACCAATTTCCAATCAATTGAACGTCTGGCTACAGGTTTACGACTCTGTCTCTGCTTAGTCTAACGACGACGACCTGCTACTAGCGTTACAAGTGTCGCGACTGTAGTCGATGGAGATGCCGAAGGTTTTTCGACGACCTCTGTCGCTAACAATGTCTCAGAACGAACAGTAGATGTAGCCGGCTGCTCCGGTTCGCTGGTAGAACAGCCTTGCCACCATCATTGCTTCTTAGATTCCATCGGTGCCTTGCCCTTCCACTCCGGGCATTGGAACAGTCGGTATCCCTTCTTGTGGCACTTGAAGCAGAGTCCCTCGTCCATGTGTCTCTTTCGCTCCTCAGCTGTCATCGCATTTGCGAGTATGTTAAAATCATCGCCGCCAGATGTTTGACCACGTCCACTATTGTTGCCGCCACCACGTCCACCATTGTTGCCGCCACCACGTCCACGTCCGCGGCCACGACCACGGCCACCTTTATTACGTTTCCAGATGTTTGAGGCTTCCTCGAGAGGGTCCTCAAGGTTGCGCTTGCGTGTAGGCTTGGCAGATGGACTAGCAGCTGACCTCGTATTGCTGAGTTCCGGCGAGTCTGTCACGACGTCATTCAAAAAGTTTTGCAGCTCCACCAGCGTAATCTGGTACCCCCTCTGAGCTCGGTGTGACTTTGCCTGGTTCTTCAACGAAGAGTTCGCTAAGCCGTTAATGAAGCGCGCACACTGAATATCAGCTGACAAGGGCTCACGAGACCGACGTAAGAAGTCGTTGTACTGTTTAGTGTAGAGCGCGTAACTCATCGTGCTGCTCTGCGTAAAGCTGAGCAAAGAGTTGATTGCGTCGTCCTTGATGTTAGGAAGAAACGTCGAGTTGCGTAACTCCGTAACAAGCTCGTTGTACGTAGCTGGAATTGGAGGCTGAGTTTTCCGGTTCAGCCACCACCCATTCAGATGTCCTGAGAACTGTGAAGTAACCCATATCACTGAGTCGTACGAGTCAAGCGAAATCCCTAGCATGAGAAAACGCTGAGGCTGTGCTTCAAGCCAGTCCTCCAGTTCATTAGCGACACGACCACTAGGATTTGGCGAATTAATTGCAGCCTTCCGCTGGGTTTCAGTGAGGGTGACAGGTAGTCCAGCTAAGTTGTGTGAAGGCATCGGCATTCCCACTCGTAAATCTGTAGGCCCTTCACCAGTCAATCGGTTGATGTGTCCGCGAATCAGCAGCCAGACAGGACCAGAGTCGACCGTTGTAAACCGAGAGTACATGAAGAACTGTCTCGGGATAGACGTGTCGTCTTGTAGGACTGGACCGTGTTGACGGATCGCTCGGAAAAAGAGTTCCCATTGAGTCACGTAGCCAAAGTGAAGTAACTCACTCTTGTGCTTCTCAGCACGAAATAACCCCTTCTGAGCGGGCGTAAGGGTTAGACCGTCAATGTTGATTGTTTCCGGGACGACGTAAGTGCCATCCGGATTAACTGTCGACTGTGCCAAAACAGCCAACTCGACCACTCAACAGCCTTAAATCTTCCGGTGTCAAAACAAGACCGGTCTCCTCGTGTAACTCACGAACAGCAGCGTCGACAGGCTCTTCGTTAGGTAAGACAGAGCCAGCTGGGATCCAAGTTTTACCAAAACGAGGTTCGCGTTGTAATACAAGCTTCAAGTCCGACGATTTAGTTCCTCCAACGTGAATTACCAACACCACGTAATGTCCAGGTCCTAGAGAAGCCATCTCAACTTAATCAAGCAATTCGAGCAAATCAACGAGCAACGAAAGCGTGCGTCGACCAAAAAGCTCCGAAACCAGTGTGGCGGTTAGCCTCTGAAAGCTAAACGCTAGCACAAATCTGTTCTAGTCTGTCTAGTTCTGTCGTTGCAAGATGGCAAAATGATGTTGTCGAGAGGCAATGGTGAAAGATGTTCCACTGCTGTACTTAGGCAGTAGATGTTGTAAGTGAACAAAGGAATTGTTAAATGGTTCTGTCACCTCCCTCTATTGCACTGGGCTTAAATAGGTTTCTGCCCAGATTATTTACGCCTGCAAGCTACGCTTACGTGTCAGGCGTTGGGGCTGTCTAACCGTCGTCATCTGTCCTCGAGACGCAGCCTGCCTAGCATTGGGTTTCACGACGCGGCTCCTTCTGCATCGAAGAGCTCGTTCTGGCGCGTCATTTGGCTGGTTAGATTAATTATGCATATCTGTACGTACCGGGAGGTACTGGTCGTAATGTAGCATCAGCACCATTACAATATTGCAGTAGCGACGTACCCACGAGCATACGTCCATCCTGTGGAAAAGCACGAATTGGTATCCGTAACGAGTACATGTACAATGTCCTGCAATGTACTATTGCATGACTGTACTCGTCACACAAACCTAGCGCATTGAACACGGCATCCACGCATCCCAACCCTCTCCAACAAGACCAGAAAATGAAGTGGCCCACTGAGCAATATGCAGCTTGGTATGAGCGCTTGAACACTGCCCGAGCGCGGCGCTCAGAACGACGGGTATGATTTAGACATTCTCATGGGAATTTATGGGCTGAGTTCGACAAACCCCACCGGCAACACTCGCTTCAAGATCATGTCAAACCATACCGAATGGCGGCTATCTGCTTGCTTCCCGACTCTGCTGCACTTGGATGGTACATTGGTGTCGTCGTTCTTGACGTGGTGAGAGGGGCGCGTGTTCTCAACTAGCCTATGTAATGCATATCCGGGATTTTATGGGGGGGTGTATTATAAGTTGTGTAAGAGAATCAGTTTAACAGTGGGAGTCTTTTTTAAGGGTGAGCAATAGAAGGATGAAGCGTGCGGCAGAGGCTGAAATGTGTCTGGCTGCCGCATTGGAGGGGTTTGGTGTGTATGGGGTCACTTGAGTGAAACAATAGATTTGGGAGCAAGGAAGACGTACCCAATCCCCGCTCTATGCATATTGCTCATTCACCACACGAACTCGCTCAATATGTTACTTTAGAGACGGTATGCATGTGAAAGTGCGATTTCGCTTGTAAAATCACGGTCTAGAGGGTGAGGAATCGGGTAGATCCCGCGCGGATCGGTAGTCTATGCACTCGCCAATCTAGGTGAATGGATGGCAGCGCGTTGCTTTATATTGTTATAGTATTCACAGCCGGCATTTCGTCACTAGTGAATTTATGGTCGTATAATTTGATAAATGCGCCCCTACTTGGACGAGATTGAAGCTCTTACAATCATTTCTTTTCATATCTCACGGTCTATTTCGGTTGCGATCAAGTGCTACTCCTTTGGGTGAGGATGTGCCGAACTCCGGGTTAGCTTATTGTCTTCCTCGCGCATCGGCGAATTGTGAGATGACACATATGGTTCGCAGGTGGCACGTGATATGTATTTGAGATATTTCGTATCTATTGATATTATGTATGTCTAAGCATATTTCCTATGCTTCCTGCAGTTGTAGGCCAAATACCTACAAATCATTTCTTTTCCGTTGTTAATCATTATGTACCAGATAATTATACGCTCATAAAGCAATAGGGCTACTAGGCACGCTCATCTTCCTACACATAATATATTTTTGTATCGATTCCGCTTGGGCATTTTTCCGGGGGTGCTTTGCTTGTATCTGAGAGGCATTGTCCATCGTGTCTCCTTAGCATTGTTCCCGAACGTAAGCATTCTCATGATATCATCGGTTGAGGATCAAATCCAGCGTTATTGTCATTGTGTGGGATTAAATATTAGACAATGATAGATGAGTCAAGAGAGACCACGAGTACTTAAAACTCCATTTATATTCGACATGCGGTATTTCTTATATCCATCGAGCCTAATTAGCATAATACCCACGGCATTCTGATGTTACTTACATTTCTTGAAATTATCTTGTTTTGCAGCATTGGAGGACAATGTTCATTCCACGTTCTCTTGTGTAGTATCGCACTGCAAGATCGCAAGACAATATCAACATGGTAGCTTTGTGCCTGTGTGGATTTCTCGTGGTTCCTACTTTTCAAAACGTTGCACGTTCAATGATGCAATCAATCCTTGTCAAGAACTTTTTTGTACTACATACTTGAATCTCCGCACTGCCGCACCATCCACGCAGTGCGTGCTTGTGTGGCGCACGAAAGGACCCCCCCCCCCCCTCTCCCCCCCCCCCCGGGACTGCGAAACGGTGTCGGTGGAGCCCACGAGACTCCCGATATGACGGGATCGCTTGTAGACTCCCCCCCAACGCACACATTTTCTATGAATAAAGGCGCCCGACGTAGCATGCCTGGCACGGTTGGGGTCTAGGCGGGGTGAAGTCCGGCGGCTGCGATCCGCGGATCATCACTTGTCGGGAAGCCTGAGTACGGAGGGCGTATAAAAAAGAAATTGTACACCAACGTCACAATCTCCCGCTCGGCTAGTCCGATATTCCTCTTCAAGACTCGATACTCCCTTCATACTTTCTTGTCTACGTGAAGGACATGTATTTGAGGAGTCGTGTGGTGGCGACGAGGGTACGGGCGGATCTAAGTTGGCGGCGGGCGTTGGAGATGGTGGCGGGCAGTTGGGAAGCTGCGCTTGTGCAAGGCGATCGCTGACATCCGACCAGCCCTGTGGGACTCGAGTCTCCCCTAGGAGCGAGGCGAGAGACTATGCAGACCGGTAGAGGGTCGCAGCCGGAGGAGCGACACGGCTTGGCGGCGGAGGGCCACAGGATCAACCGCCACCGAAAAATGACAATAATACGGAGGGTTTTCGAATAAATATTTACGTACCCACTATCTTTTGCGGAGCAGCGACTCGATCCATGTGTTCGACCAACCCCTCCCCTAGTCGATACCCAGTTATCGCTAGGCTGCCTCAAGTAGTGTACCTAGGGTTATCGTAACGGCACACTATTCGGGTATTTGTTTAGCCCATCTTGTGCACATGTAATCCAGTGGTGTTGGTATTAATGTAAACACCGACATATACATACATTATGGGGTCGTGCCGGAAGGCTGTAGAACATTCATTCGGAATATCGAAAAAGCGATTCCGGATTTTCAGGACACCCATACTATTCAACAAGGACAGCACAATCAATTCACTTTTTAAAACATGTTATATCGTGCATAACATGCTAATGGATTGGGAGAACATCTCAGACTTGGGATGCGAAGATGACCATTGCATAGCTAATGTCGGCGCCCGCCGGCGGCGCAGCGGCGGCGGCCCCGGAGGGGGGTGCGCTCGCAGGCCCGTCGGCACCTACCTCTACCTCCACGCCGTGGGCGCTGGTAACCCCATAGCCGTGCCAGGCCTGGCACGGTAGGGGGCTAAACGAGGTACCGGCAGCTGCGATCCGCGGGATCAACAGCTGTCGGAAAGCCCTGTACGGAGGGTTTTGGAAAAACATAATATCCGTACACCAACACAGGGATCTCCCGCTCGGCCAGTCCGATATGTCTTTCCGCGACTAAATACTCGCAGATACTCTTCCGACGATGGGGCGGGGGCGGCGTTTGCGAAATATTTTTTGGCGAAGAGGGGTACGGACGGATCAGCGGAGGGACGAAGGTGTTGGAGCTGGCGGCGGACAACTGGGAAGCAGCGCTAGGGACGGCGCTCGCTAGCAGTCGCCAGCCCTGCGAGCGCTTCAGATCTCCCCTGGGGGCGAGGCCTGAGGCTACGCAGGACGGTGGTTGGTCGCAGCCGGAGGAGCGGCACGGTCTGGCGGCGGCGGTCCTTAGGATCACCCGCCGCCGGAAAAGCCCGGTACGGGGGGGTTTTGGAAAAATTCCCGTACCCACCATCTTTTGAGGACCGGCGACTCGATCCCTGTGTTCTTCCTACCCCTTCCCTAGTCGGTACCCAGTTATCGATAGGCTGCCTCAGGCAGTGTGCCTAGGGTTATCGTAACGGCACACTGCTCGTAAAGGCGGCCCCCTAACAACGTAAACCACTCGGGGAGGGCACGGACGGCCACAGTGCGATCAGATAGGTGTTGGAGACAGACGGGAAAAGGACATGGGACAGGAGAAAATCTGGCTCGGGGGCAGGAGAGCTAGCCGGACACCGTCTGCAGCCTAGTTCTTTTCTCTTCTCAGCCCCCGAAGGAGGAGAGAAGACTCGGCTAGGTGGCGAGCTGCGTCGAGAGGAGCGGCTAATACCTCGGGCGGGGTTGAGCACGGATCGAGGCGGGACCGACGACGACCTTTGCGAGGGGGGTTTTTTACCTGCCTTTCCCCCCAAGCTCCGGCACGACCGGAGTCGCACAGGAGCCGAGGTCAGGCAGGTTCGCCTCGACCAGCTCAAGTCGGACAGCTCTGCTGATCAGCGACCCCGCAGCGGCTGGAGCAGGCCGCGTATCGTGGAGACTAGCGACATTTTATATTTCATACCTGTATGCAGACAGTACTTGTTTATGAGTATGTTTTAGACGGTTTCGTTACTGCCATTGGAGAGGTTGGGATTAGTGGTTCACGGTCTACCTCAGTCTACTAAGTCATGTATGGCATAGCATAAGGGGGGGCCCAGAGACAGCAGCCGGTTTATACTGGTATTGTTGTAAACAATTTCATTTCATTTCATTTCATTTCATAGCTAATGTCAAAACTGACTCGTGTGATATTCTTGAGAGATTACGGTAAGCCAGGGAGGAAGCTCGTGGCGCACGCACCATGCAGTAAAGCTCCCCTACTCTGCGACGGGGCGGCTCTCACACACACAGTCTCACACAGACATACACACAGTCACACACATACACACGCACAGTGTCACACACAGTCACACAAATACACACGCACAGTCTCACACATACACACACAAACACACACACAGTCTCACACAGACACAGACATGCACACACACACACACAGTCTCACACAGACACAAACACACTGACACACACACACACACAGACACACAAACACACACATATACACACACACACACACACACACACACACACACACATATGTCATTGGATCACTAACCTATCAATACACCGCTGTTTGGTATGCACTACCCAGCATTACCGCAACACTGTGTCGAATGATGGTTCTCTAGTTCGTCGTAATGCAAACGACGACTTCACGTCGACGGGCTCGCTCATCTTTACAGTGCAGCCCAGGGTCGAAGCTTCTTATGAGGCCTTCAGGAAACTACTTGCAGAGCACCATGCATGGCTAGACCGTGCGAATATGCTTTTGTGGCTACGCAGCTCAAGAAAGCTTGCATGGTTGTGGATATATGACATGGCAGCAGCAGCCCGGCATTCGCAACAAATGTAACTTATGATTACATGTCATTAACTATGGCTTCTACCTTGTCCTCTACCACGCCATTGCCATCCCCCTCCTCCTCACTCTCATTCTCACTGCTAGAAATGACATTATCAGCAGTTGCTGCTTCTCTAGCTTTATCATTTACTGCACTCTCTGCATGTCCAAACGTGCTAGGGTCACCAATGTCTGGAGCTGGCGGCGCGGGTGCACATGGCTGTCGGGTGCGTTGTGCTAGGAACTGTTCCTTCATGTTCAACCGATACTCCTCAACATTCGCAACAATGGCTTGCTGTTGAGAAGGTTTTGGGCTACCATATCGAATGCTAGAGTATTTTTTTTTGTTAATTCATGGAAGACATCTCACGCTTAAGACCCCATAACTCTCCCCTCACAGCCTTTGACGCAGGGGTGAGATAAGGAGATACCAAGTCAATCTGACCTTGAATCACATGGTCCTTCAACTTTTTGTGTTTCTTGTCGAACTTTAGGTTCTTCTTTGTTCCCTCAACTCGGCTCTTTGTTGGGCGGTCCGCGGGCACACCCTCCCCGTCAGACGGGAGCTCCACCGCGTCCATATCTCCTCTCGCCGACGTCACTAAGACCAGCTCTAGAGACAAGCTTCAGGAGCTAGAGGCCCGTACCTCACGACGATCTCGAACTCCAGTGGCGCCCACGATCCCTTCATGGGCGGCACATGGGCGGCGTTTATATCCAACCCCACCTCCTCCGAGCAATTGTCGACAACACCGGCTGCGATCTCCACCTTGCGCTGCTTTCTTTGCTATCGTTGTCGCGTTTGGATTTGAAAGCTGTTGGGCGTAGCTGCCGTCCGCGGTAGCACCCTCGGCGGCCTCCTTCTCGCGCTGCTTGTGGGATTTTTTTTTGCGGCGGCATGCTGAGCGCGGAGCCTGCCGAGCTCCTTCCGGCGCCAATCGGCGCGCTTTATCTTTTCGATGATGTCCGTCCACTGTTTTCCGGAGGGGGGTGCCCTTCACCGTCCAAGAAGTCGCCAGCGACATGCAATTGGTGGGACATAGTCATATACAAAAGTTCACGTGTCGGGCTATGACAAGTCGGGCAGGTAAGCAAAGCGGGCGGGTACCGCAAAGATCACGCCCGTAACTTCCGCCTTGATGTCGAGCCATCTCTTCCATATTCGCGGCGCCCGCCGGCGGCGCAGCGGCGGCGACCCCGGAGGGGGGTGCGCTCGCAGGCCCGTCGGCACCTACCTCTACCTCCACGCCGTGGGCGCTGGTAACCCCATAGCCGTGCCAGGCCTGGCACGGTAGGGGGCTGAACGAGGTACCGACAGCTGCGATCCGCGGGATCAGCAACTGTCGGGAAGCCCTGTACGGAGGGTTTTGGAAAAACATAATATCCGTACACCGGCACAGGGATCTCCCGCTCGGCCAGTCCGATATGTTTTTTCCGCGACTAAATACTCGCAGATACTCTCCCGACGATGGGGCGGGGGCGGCGTTTGCGAAATATTTTTGGCGAAGAGGGGTACGGACGGATCAGCGGTGGGACGAGGGTGTTGGAGCTGGCGACGGACAGCTGGGAAGCAACGCTAGGGCACGGCGCTCGCTAGCAGCCGCCAGCCCTGCTTAACCTTCTGGTCTCCCTTGGGGGAGAGGCCCGAAGATACGCAGGACGGAGGCGAGTCGCAGCCGGAGGAGCGGCACGGTATGGCGGCGGAGGTCGGGAGGATCGTCCGCCGCCGGAAAAACCCGGTACGGGGGGTTTTTGGTTAAATATTCCCGTACCCACCATCTTTTGAGGATAGCCGATCCCTGGGCATTATCCGTTCCCCCTCCCCTAGTCGGTACCCGGTTATCGACAGGCTGCCTCAGGCAGTGTGCCCCGGGTTATCGCAACAGCACACTGCTCGTATAGGCGGCCCCTTAACAACGTAAATCACCGGGGGAGACAAGTGCGGCTAGCACAGCGCGATCAGATGGGTGGTGGAAACAGACGGCAAACGGACAGGGGACAGCAGACATTTGGCTCGAAGGCAGGAGAGCCGAACACCGTCTGCAACCTCGCTTTTTCTCCTCCCAGCCCCCGCGGGGGGGGGAGAAGGCTAGACTAGGTGGAGGGTCGCGCCGAGAAGAGCGACCACTATCTCCGATATCTCGGACGGGGTCGAGCAAGGATCGAGACGAGTCCGACGACGACCTGCGCGAGGGGGGTTTTCCACCTGCCTTTCCCCCTACCTCCGGCACGACCGGAGTCGCACATGAGCCGAGGTCAGGCAAGTTCGACTCGACCGGCTCATGCTGATCGGCAACCCCGCCGCGGCTGGAGCAGGCCGCGTATCGTGGAGAATAGCGACATTTTTTATTTCATACTGTATCCAGAAAAAAAAATTAGTATAGGTAAGAAAATAGTAAATACCTGGATACTGGTACGGGTAAGTTTTGGACGATATCGTTACTGCCATTGGAGAGGTTGGGATTAGTGGTTCACGGTCTACCTCACGCTTCTAAGTCCTGTATGGCATAGCAAAAGGGGGGGGCCCAGAGACAACAACCGGTTCTTACTGGTAATGTTGTAAACAATTTCAAATTTCAAATTTCCATATTCGCACCGAGCGCGAAGGGTGGCACCGCAGTTCCACGATTTTTTTGTTGTTACTTCCCCCCCCTGCGAAGAGGTGTTTCAAGCGGCCGAGCGCGAGCTGCTGCGAAGAATTGAGCTTGCCGCAGAAGAGAATTGCGGCACGCTCGGAGAGAAGCACCTCCACCTCCTTCAGCCCGCCATCGGGCGCCTCCTTCTTTGTGGGCCCCAACTCCGAGCCGCAGAGGGACGCCTCAAGCGCAAATTGTTTCACCTCCTATATCCAGTGCAAGCTTCCGGCTTGCGCGGCCCCCTCTTCGGAACGTTTGCGCCGAGGCATATTGGGCGGACTGCGCTAGCGATGTTGGACGGGGCTGTGGGTTGTGGGATACTACGTAGCGATTATTGCCGGCTATAGGGGGAAGAGCAACGCGGGACGCGACAAACGGGATATAATGTACAATGTACTAGTTGCCCGAGCCGTGTATCTCCTCCCGGTACACGGCTCGGGCAAAAAGGAACACGGCTTGGGCCTCAAGCCGTGTGCCTTTTGGCCCGAGCCGTGTTCCTTTGGTGCCGGTACACGGCTCGCGAGCCGTGTACCGTAATTGGAATACTTGTAAAAGTGATGTTTTCGGCACAAGGCTCGCGAGCCGTGTACTTCTTTTAATTGGAGTACAAGGTTTACGTGTTAGTTTTAGACGGTATCGCTACTTCCATTGGAGAGGTTGAGATTAGTGGTTCACGGTCTACTCTAGCCCCAGCTTATGAGTCCTAATTTGGCATAGCAGTAAGTATTATAGTACATCATTATCAGTACATGTACGTTCACGGTTGTGAACGTTATCGGTGAATACGTATAGTTGACCAGTACAGATGAACACGATACAAGCAACAGTCTGTCCTATTACTTGTTTTGTTCTCATGTAACCATCACACAGCCCCCTGTTGCACACACACATGTCGACGCACCTAGCGTCTCATGGGCACCTCCGATAAGAGGTTATGGGCCCTCACACAGCTTAATAAGCTGTATACACGCGACCAACGCGGTTATAGCGTGAGAAGACGTAGGTATGAAAAGTTCGAACAAGGGTTTCACGCATGTCTGAACGGAAGCAGCCGCCGCCGGCGGCGCCCACAACACGGAGCAGCAGCAGAGCGACAAACACTGAGGCCTCTAGGTCCACTCTTGGTAACGATCATGTCGCTCCCTCTACCCTGAATAATACCATGGCTAGTCTTCGCACTAAAACTGTCGAGCTCATAGATACGGCGATAGAAAGGTCGCAAGCGGCCAAGAATGAGCTCATAATGACGCAATTTGAGCGCTTTAACGCAAACCTAGAGTAGCATCGCGGGCAGCCACCACAGCCACCTACGGCTGTTGGTCACCCATATAGCCGTAGCGAGAGGGATACTACCCCCGTATATGAGCCAAACCCTTATATATTCGAGGATGAGTAGCCTAGACGCGGGCAGTTTGACGACGACAGCCTTAGCCGGTCGTTGCGCACACAAGCGCCCGTTTTCAAGGCAGAAATAACTTTTTCAGAGTTTAGACGCGACTATATCAACTATTTGCGTGCCATCAACTCTGCGTTCCGAGACGTGCTAGAAGGAGCAACGCCTCTTGATGATGCTGTTAACACAGCTTACCAAAGCTTTCAAAAAAATAGTTTGGGTACCTTTGCGTCGTCATGAAACACCCTACTGCTGCTATAGCGCTGCACAACTTTCAGCGGGACCCGTCTGTCAAAGCTCGAGTGTCGCCAGGCTAGGACGCGTGGCGCACACTCATTAACCATTTCGACCAGCGTGGTGTTGGTAGAATTGTTGGCTTACTCGCAAAACTTATGGACGCGCAAGGTGAAACAGAAAGTATAGACACCTTTCTGCAACGTATGCTACACAACTACCAAGATATTAATGAAGACGAGTTCATGGTTAGTGAAAAAATCCTTGTAGCAGCCACTATATTTAACTTAAACAACAAGTTATCGGGGGCGAGAGCCAGTATTATTGCGGCTCTGGATGCCAGACAAAGTGATCTAGCCGCTGCCTCTATACCTTTCACACAGCTTTCCACTATGCTAGTCCATCATCACTCACACACGACCTTCCTTGGCCACCATCACCATGGACAACGGCATGGCATGCACGGCCCTAGAGCCTTCAACTCTGCTATTGAAGTAGTTGTTGACGAGGCATTATTTGCACGTGCCGACAGCTCGCATCGACGCATGCGCACGCCACCTCCTTGCTGCTATTGCACTGAAGCCAACCTCCCGTTGGTCGAAAGACTCCATTGGCATCAAGATTGCCCTTTGCTCTTGCAACCCTCCCACCACCAAGACCAAAAACCCCTGCCCCAATAGTTGCAACAACAACACTACCACCAGTACGCACCCCACCCTTCATCCTTTCGTGGGCGGGGTTGTGGTCCTCGTGATAGGGGTGGTCGATGGGGATCGCATGGTCGTGGGGGGCGCGGCACCTTGTCGCGTGATGCCCCTCCCGGACATCCATTTGTGTCCCACACTAACACGGTCCCTTCCAGCGGAGACGTTGCCTCGGCACAATCTGCTCTCATGTCATTTTTGGACCTCGAAGGATCACCATCCATTATCATGGCCGATGGACTCCGTGCCGGTTTCGGACCACCCCCCTCACTTGGTGAAGAGTACGTAACCTACACGTCGGGTCACCTGTCTTCCGAAATGGTGTCCCCTGATAGCTCCCCCGCGGCTTTCAACGCTCATGTCGCCACCGCGCCGACCGCGCTTCGCTTCATTGACGCCGGTGCCAACATCAGTTTGGAGGCTCACCGTTCCGCCTTTCTCCCTGGCAGTTACACCCGGCTTCGCACCCCCATCCACGTCAAAGGCATCGATGTTGACATCCACGGCTACGGCCTTGTCGAACTCCATCTTGTCTATGAAGACGGCCACACCCGTCAACTTCGCATTCGGGCTGCCCACACGCCTGACATGTTCAAACGCGGTGCCCCAAGCATCATCTCTCAAGAGCACCTCCGGAACCGATACAACACCATCTTCCATAACCCTGCCATCGGACAACCCTCTGCCAGCGATCCACATGGCAATCTCGTCCTCGTCATGCACGACATCCTTCCTCAGCTTCATACTCTTCCCGGTGAGTACACATCCCTCCTTGCTTACAATGGCGTCTGTCCTACGTCTACTGACACTGTTTTGTGGCACCAACGCCTCGGTCACCCTGGCAGAGACACCATGACTCTCGCCCTCGGGAGCGCGGACGTCACCGGCGCGAAGTACGACAGCCATGTTCCTATGTTGTCATGCGAACCATGCATTCTAGCCAAATTGCACCATGCCCATGTCAACCACCAGCCCGGCACTAAGGCGACAACATGCTTTTAGGCATTCATCTCTGACATCTTCGGCCCACTCAAGGAGGCCGGCCCGGGGGGAGCCAAATACTTGCTTGGTGTAATTGATCACTTTTCAAACTATATTTGGCTCCTTGCACTTCCATCAAAGAAAGCAATTGTTTCCACTATGTCTTCCGTTCTCACAGAAATCCCGAACTTGCACTCTCGCCTGCTCCCTGCTCGTGCTTTCCGGCCCACCATCAATTTCGACTGTGATCCGAACTACCTTGATGTTGCTTGCCGCACCATGGTCTCCTCGTTGGGCTACACTGCCCAATTCACGGCCCCGTCCACCCACAACCAACTCGCCAAAATGGAGCGACAGTGGGCTACCCTCGCGGACTCCGCCACCGTCATGCTTCAGCATGCCCACTGCCCCGCCGAATATTGGGGACTCGCCATGCGCACGGTTGCTTACCTCCGCAACCGCCTCCCCTCGCCCGCTGCCTCCGGGGGTTCTGGCGGTGTTCCCTACACCATGCTTCATGGTGTCCCCACCGACCTCGCTCATCTCAAGGTCTTTGGTTGTACGGCCTACCTCCGCCTCAAGGACCGCTACATGGACAAACTATCTCCTAAAGCTCTCAGATGCATGTTTAGTGGTTACTGCGATGATAGACCGGGCGACTGGCTCCTCAACCTCGCCAATGGAAAGCTCGTTCGGACCATCCATGTCGCTTTCGTTGAGTCCCAACCTACGCATGCACCTCCCACACCGTCCGTCCCCTTTGGCACTTCTCAAGCCTCTCCGCCCAATGGTCTCGAGCATGGGGGGGGGCACCAGTGCCAATCTCTCGTGAGTGAACCCCACGCACTTCACAGTCCCTATCAACAATCCTTTTGCGGTCTTGCAAGACACTGCAAAGGACGACAACCACTCCCACGATCCACCAACAGACAATTGCAATGTTCACCGCGAGTCTTCATCATGTGCCGCAGCTGCCTATGTCCAACGGAACAACAAGACTGCCAGAGTCTTCACGCTGAACAAACCTCCGCGGCCGCTTCGCACAACTGCACAAGCTGCAAGGCCAGAGGGGCAACCTGCCGAAAACGAGGAACCCACGACATACCCGCTTGCGGCGCATATTCCCGTACCAATTGACATCAAGCATGCCTTGGGCGGTAAGTATGCTGCAACATGTCGAAAGGCCATCCGCTCGGAGCTCACGTCACTCCACAATAAGGGTACCTTCCGCATGGAGAACTTACCACTCGGGCGCAACGCCATAGGCAACAAATGGGTCTTCAAGGTCAAAGCCAAACCAGATGGGTCACTGGACCGCTTCAAAGCGCGACTTCTTGCTCAAGGGTTCAATCAACGTGCATGGATCGACTTCTCATAGACGTTCTCTCTAGTCGTGAAGCTGAGCACACTGCGCACAGTGCTGGCCATCGATGCCAAGCGGAACATGCACATGCACTCGGCATACATCGAAACTGCGTTCCTCAACGCATACCTCCAAGAGGAGATCTATATGCGCCAACCAAGCGGGGCAAAGGATGGAGCTCCTCGAGTCATGCGGCGACTCAAAAGCATCTATGGGCTGAAATAGGCCTCGCGCGAGTGGTACAAGCTTTTCCATCAAACCCTCTCCTCCCTTGGACTGAAGCGAGCGACATCTGACACCAGCCTCTACACGATGAACCACCCAGGGCATGGGATCCGCATTGTGTTGGTGTATGTGGACGACATTCTCATCGTCTCGGACTCACTTAAATGGATTGAGTCGGCCAAACGGGCCATTGGGGACCAATTCCGCGTGACGGACTTTGGTGACGCGAAGTCCATCCTCGGGATGGACACTATCATGAATAGAGAAGCCGGGACCATCAGTCTCTCCCATGAACAGTACAGGAAGGAGATCCTCGAGAAGTACGACATGTTGGACAGCACGCCCTCGAAGGTGCCCATGGCGCCTACGCACTATCGAGACGGAGAAGTTGCATCCGTTCAGGTCAAGATGGCCTTGACGCCATCGGAACACGCGACCTTTCGTGCTATCCTCGGATCCGCGAACTTCCTATGCATGTGCACAAGGCCTACTATTTCATTCGCGATCAGCGTCATCAGCAGACGCCAAACAACTCCGACGCAGTTGCACATGAAGCAGCTCAAGCGTTTGTTACATTACCTCAACGGGACGAGACCCATGGGCATCACATATGGACGACCATAACAAGACAATGCGGAGGACATTAAAGTGTTCTCAAATTCGGACGGGGCGGCTGACACGACCACCAAGGGATCGCAATCTGGAGAGGTGGTCATGCTCAATGGAGGCGCATTCAGTTGGACCTCCAAGCAACAAGAGGTGGTAGCCTTATCCACCACAGAGGCAGAGTATGTCGCTATCAGCCGCGCAGGACAAAGCGCGGTACACTTTCGACAATTAATGGCAGATGTCCACCAACGCCAACGCGGTGCTACGACAGTCTACGAGGACAACGAGGGAGTAGTCAAGCTTGCTAACAACCCAATGGCCTCAAATAGGACAAAGCACATTGACATCAAGCACCACTACATTCGGGAACTGGTGGATGCGAAGACAGTTGCGGTTATATCAGTGGGCACATCATACATGCTTGCAAGTGGCCTGACGAAGGCGCTACCGGAGCCGAAGCACAAGATGATCTTCAAGCGCTGCATGGGAGCGGCGCCAAGTGGAGACTAGTTTGCTTGCAATACTGCCAATGATATAGAGGGGCTATTATAGTACATCATTATCAGTACATGTACGTTCACGGTTGTGAACGTTATCGGTGAATACGTATAGTTGACCAGTACAAATAAACACGATACAAGCAACAGTCTGTCTTGTTCCTTGTTCAGTTCTCATGTAACCATCACACAGCCCTCTGCTACACGCACACATGTTGACGCACCTAGCGTCTCACGGGCACCTCCGATGAGAGTAAGGGCACAAAGACAGCAACCGGTTTTACTCGGTATTGTCGTAAACGATTTCAATTTCAATAATGGCGCCCGGAATCGCACCAAGGGCGTTGACTATATAAAAAAAAAGTTTGCAATAAGTAGAACTCATCAATACTTGTTGTCGTTGGGCCCTATCGCCAATCAAGCCAACTAAGAAACTTACTCGCGAGGGATCTTTATTTTTGGGGTCATTATGTATTTTGGGTAAGCTCTGGGTTTTCAGCTCTTTGCGACCTAAGTGGGGGGGGATCGTGCCGCGGTCCAATGTGCCCCATGAAACCCGCATGTAGGGCTACAAACAAAGCCCTAGGGGACTCCCTCCACGATGCACGGCATGCTCTTGGCGCTCGAGGGTGCAGACGAGCGTAAGCCAACCAACGCGCGCATGTCGAAATATGCCTACTTAACCTCTACTCTTGCATGACTTCGGTCGTGCCGGAGCTTTGGGGAAAAACACGCGAATACCGCGGCCCTTCGCTTAGGCTGTCAAAGCCCCGTTCGGCCGTATACCCAAGCACCCCTATGTGACTTGCTTGTTATGTTAACGTATCAATTCACTTAGGGTAGGCTTCCTTCTTTTCCCCTTTAGGGGTTGAGAAGGAGAGGACGGCCATGGCTGGCGCTCCTACGTCCGTGCCGGATTCTATGCATGTTCCCGGCCCGCAGCCCTTTGTTTACAACACCTATCTCATCGCGTTGAATTCGCCAGTACCCTCCCCCAAATGTTTACGCTGGCAAGGGGTCGCCTTTTCAAGCGATGTGATGTCGCTATAACCCAAAGCACACCGCATGAGGTAAGGCCAAGGATCGATGGTATCATCGATATTTTCCAATGACATCTCGCTGCTATTTCGAGTGCATTTCGCATTAGGGGTCTCCGAAAACACCACAAAATACGTGGATATAGTCCGGATGATATCATCGATCCCTAGCCTTAGCATGAGGCACTCATGTCGATGGTTGGGTACCGACTGGGAAAGGGGTTCGTGACGGCACACTATTGAACCATGCAAACACAGTTAGTGTGGAAGATAACGTACGCAAACGTAGTTACAGTCACAGTCCCGCAAACGGAACAGTTAAGGCGACAACCAACCTACAGGCGTGGTGTCGGGACAACAGAAGTGATGAGAGCTGTAGCCTAGCGACAGCTCTGTACCGAGTCAAACAGTTTATCGGTATGTCCGATCTAGACATGTACTAATCATATCTAGAATAGCTTACAGTAGCTATCTGCAACTAATACGTATGCGGTATTACTTACAACACTCCCCCTGCATGTAGCTATGGGATGAAGCGTTGCGTTGGGTCTTGTCCTCCAAGGATCGCACTTCGGCGTCTTGCCAGTGCAGGGACTGGGAGGAGTTTGGTGAGCATGCCACCGTCGGCAAAGCCTGTGAGTTAGAGGCTGTGGTCCAGGCCCCCCCCCCAACGTCAGGCGCATGTGGATGGTGCCATGAAGGGAGCGGAGGGCCTTTTGCAGAGCGCGCCAATGTGCCTCCGTGGGTGAGGCATGGGCGGAGCCAAGGATGCGCAAGACCGTGGAGACACCATGGAAGGGAAGAAGAGGTGGGACACCGGGAAAGGGAGAGCGGCCGGCCATGGGAGGCGGCGGGGCGTACGAATGCGGGTGCTCACGGGAGGGGGGGACGCCGTGAGAGGGCGTCTCCGGGATGAGAGGTATGGGGTGGTGAGGGGCATATCCAACGGGGGGGTAGGGAGGGGGTGGCGGGAGTTGTTCAACTGCGATGTCGTGTAGGGCAGAATCAGCGGGGGGTATTGGGGGGGTGGTTGCAAGTGTTCACCTACGAGTTCGGGACGCGAGAGCTCGCGGTGCGCATCGGGACGGCGTTGTGCGACGGCGGTGTCGCCAACAGGGGCTGCAGCGGTAGCAGCAGACAAGGCTGAATGTGCGTCCTGTGGGGCGGAGCCAAGCTGGGGATGCACAAGCAAGGGGAGGGTGTGGCCGTCGTGGCTGTTCCGGACGGGTTTGAGGTGAGCATCGTGGCGGCGCTGAGCTACAGGGGGGTGCGGATTAGCACCCGCAGCAGCAACAGCACCCTCGGCCGACTGCGAGTCGAAACGAGCTGTCAAGCGCGCCACTTCCGCAACGAGCAGCGCGAGAGTATCCGGGGGGTGTTCGAGGGGGAGGGTGTGAACGTGGTGGCCGTCCGGAAAGTGTGCGAGGTGAGCATCGTGGCGGCGCTGAGCGACAGGGGGGTGCGATATAGCAGCCGCAGCAGGAAGAGCAGCAATGGCGGCCGACCGCGAGTCGAGATACGCGTCAAGGCGCGTCAGTTGCACACGGAGGAGCTCGAGGACACCCTGGGTATTATCGACAGTGCTCTGCAGGTGGAGGGTGTGGCCGTCGTGGCTGTCCCGGACGGGTTCGATGTGAGCAGCGTGGCGGCGCTGAGCTACAAGGGGGTGCGGATTAGCACCCGCAGCAGCAACAGCACCCTCGGCCGACTGCGAGTCGAGACGAGCTTTTAAGTGCGCCACTTGCGCAACGAGCAGTGCGAGAGTGTCCGGGGGGTGATCGACAGTGCTCTGCTGAGAGCCTGGGGCAGGGGAACCAACAGGTGAAACATGCTGGTTTTTCTGCGCCATTTCGACAGAGGGCGAAAAAGAAAGAGCTGGATAGAAAAACAGGCAGCGGTAAAAACCGCTAGCCGGACTCGTGCCTAACAACGGTATGCAAAGAGACGGCCTGATGCCCGCCGACCCCTCGGCCTGTAGCCCCGGGGTGTCTCAAAGCACCTTTTCTGTATCCTCCACCCAGTGTGGGGCACATGTCGAGGCCAAGGCCAGGACAGGTGGAGCGCTGCGCTGGTGGCTGATTCGCTAGGCGAGGATAAAAAATAAAAATAAAAGGTAAGCTACGGCTGGCGTGCGACCTGTGGATGCGTATTCACCCGACAGTGCACCCCCCCGTTCTCCAGCTTGGACCTGTGTGCACCCTGTCCACACACGACGAGTGCGTCGGTGTGGGTGGCTGGCTATCTCCGTCGGGTGGCTGACTTAAGAGGGGTGGTGGCGGGTTATAAAATCGCAGTTTATACTGGCGATACCGCCGACTACATGTTGAAAGTACTAGGAGTCTAAGGAAACTTGCCTTCTGCGGGAGAGCTGTCGATCGCAGCTCGCCGAACCAGGTTGTCGCGCGTGAGTGACGTGAGGCGGGGGCCCATAACCTATTGAACCATGCAAACACAGTTAGTGTGGAAGATAACGTACGCAAACGTAGTTACAGTCACAGTCCCGCAAACGGAACAGTTAAGGCGACAACCAACCTACAGGCGTGGTGTCGGGACAACAGAAGTGATGAGAGTTGTAGCCTAGCGACAACTCTGTACCGAGTCAAACAGTTTATCGGTATGTCCGATCTAGACATGTACTAATCATATCTAGAATAGCTTACAGTAGCTATCTGCAACTAATACGTATGCGGTATTACTTACAACACACACACCTCGTTAAGACGGCCCCTTGGCAGCGTAAACCACTGGGGGAGGGTGCGGAGGGACTCTAAGCAGTCATGCATGTGTTGGGAAAAAGTGCCGACGGACCGTGGACATGAGGAAATCTGGCGCGGCGGTATGAGCGCCAGCCGGAAACCATTTGTACTTATGGCCTCTCTTTCCTTCCCATTCCTCGAAGGGAAAGGGAAACCTAATCTAGGAGGACGGCTGAAATTGGAGGAGCAACATATATCTCAGATGAGGGTGTGCGTAGATCGGGCCGGGACCTTCGACATGAGCAAGGGGGTTTTTCGCCTACCCTCCCCTCCCCCCCCGCATCTCCGGCACGACCGTAGTCGAACATGCGAAGAGGTCAGTCAAGCCCAAATCGACTAGCACATGCTAAACAATTGGGTCGATCATCGTCCTCACGCGGCGGGAGCGGGCCGCATATCGTGGAGAGAATGACTTAATTATTTTTGAATGTGCAATTGTAGCGATAAATAACATTAATATTGATATTGACGTAATCGGATTACAAGAAAAACAAAATGAACACGGACATGGAAAAAAGGAGGGGAACCGAAAGGGCAAGAGTGACAACATGATCACGTGTAATATATTCCCGTGTGATTATGCATATATTATTTATAGCGACATATACATTAGGATTAATGTGCAAGGCTATTGATATTGTAACGATACATATTGTCGTCATATATGTATGATACTATGTCGTTGCTTCCAAAGGAAAGGTTGAAATTGGTGGATGACGGCGCAAACCCAAAACCTAAGATACCTACATGGATATACGGTAACGCTTAGAGACGGCGACCATTTACTGGGTATTGCTTCAAATAATTTCCGTATATCGTTTTCATTTAGGGGAGGATTTGTCGAAAACATGGATCGAGTCAATGGCCTCTACTAAATATACCATACTTGTTGAAACAAAAATCAATATTCCAATTTCAATTTGGGTACGGGACTCATAACCGAAAACGTCCGTACCGGTGTTGTGTGGTTTTCTTTTGTGCCCTAACCGCCGCCGGGGGCACCAATTACCCAGGGGAATGTGGTGGCGAAGAGGAAACGGGCGGATAAACGAAGAAACGGAGGCGTTGGAGCACGCGGGGGACACCCGGGAGGGAATGCTAGGGTAGGGCGCCAGCTGCCTATGTCGCAGCCGGTGTAGGTACCCGGGGGGTCGGAGCACACCGACAATGGAATGGGAGGAATTGACGCACTCACGGCGGAGAGGCGGCACGGTATGTTAACGACGCTCTCCATGAAATCGGCCCATGTTGGAAAGCCATGCACGGACTCACGGAGGATTTTAGGAAATGTCCGCAAGCCATGGCTCCGGCGGCTCTACCCACGGTTACCTTGCCCCCACACCCTTCACCGCCAATACACACAAGTGTATTGGAGACAGCCGTGTGAGGGCGCGTGCCCTTGTTAGTCCGGAAGCGCGCTCACCGAACCATACTCTTTGTTGGACGAGCAAGAGGTAGGTGGGGAAAGGGTACGGCCGCTAGGCTACCGAGCGGCCGGCACTTGAGTATTTAAAAAAGATGGCAATGAGCATGAGCGACGGGAGAAATTAAGCGAACGCGCGAAGGCATGAGCGTTGGTCTCTCTTGCATGAGTGTCGCCCCAACGGTAGGCCTATGGAGGATCTCCACAACGAGATGAGTGTCGCCGACCTTGAACGGGGTTATTGAGCGGCGACGGAATCTACGAGCGACTGCGCGTGAAGGCTTTTTGACCGCCCTTTTTCTCCACTTTTTCGCACAACTTGAGCCGCATAATAGGCTAGCATATCCGTTCCCTCGGCTGCTCACCATTTTCGGCTAACAGGCAACTCAAAGCGGCGGTGGCGGACAGGCCCCGAACGCGAAGGTCCAATGGCGGTACTTATTTTGCTTTTTTGACAAGTGGATTTCGACATGCGTTATATGTTTCAATTTTGGTAGTATTGTTGATGTCGTAAGAAATGGAGGTGTTGGACAAGGAGACCCATTATGGTCCAACCATGCACCCGCCCTACGACGCAGATGACCGATGAAGGGGGGGGGCTCAGTGGCTCACACATTAGACCTTGTTACCCGGTCCATAACTGTTACCGGAACGATAAAAAGCGTATTTCAATTTTCTTGCGGTTGCATTTCGGATAGGTTTCGATGATAGCTTTTCGGATACCGGTAAGTTTGGCGACGGTTAGAGTTTGGGCTCAAAAAGTGAACACTTCGTACGGGTCGAAGCAATGGCGTTAAAGTGGATGACGGGCTCCTAATATATAATCTCTTCTCCCCGAGGGTAGCCACCGCGGAAGCACGCTAACGGCAGTATGGTAGATATACCTAAATAAATTGAGCGTAACGAACTATTTTGGCAATAATGTGTCGATAATAGACGCCACCAAGTGCACACTTGCACTATGCTTTGAGGGTGGGTATGGCCGTTGAAAATGGACTTATCCACTGAGTGCATCATTAGAACCGTCGCGGATACGGTGAAATTGGGCTTCGGCATGGCCGGTCAGTCGGTGACCGGATGCATTGCGGCTCGATAAGAAAGTGTTGTGCACGGCGGTAGCTTCTTGATAGTTTTCCCTCAAGACGTACTTAGGTGATATAATTGAAATTATAGGACAACAATATCGGCAAACGGGACATACTTCTTTGTAACGGCCATCAATACTCGACCATCCAGGACACTTGGGAGAACGATTGGATCGGGTCTTCGACCATGTACACATGTCGACACACCTATATGCAATTAGTGCCGACGTTCCTCGGAGGTTAAAAACTGTAAACAGCCACAGTAATTACCACAGTTCCCCGCCTAAGCGATAACAACATAAATATTTTTGTAATATAAAAGCCAAAAATTGGATCCACTTGTCAGGAATACAATGTGAAACTGTTGCTCGACCTTCACGATGCACGGCATGCTCTCACCGAACCGGGGTTTGAGAGGGTCGACGGGCCGGCCTAATCTAGCCCCCGCGTGACTTCGGTCTTGCCGGAGAAAGGAGGGGAAAGGCGAAACTCCCCTACTCACGCGGTCGCTCGTCAATCTTGCCGTCGTATCCCATAAACCCCGCCCCAAGGTCAAGGGTGCACTTCCCGTCGCGATTTTCCTCCTAGTCGACTTCCCCAGTAACCTCGAGGGCAAGTGGGAGGAACCGAGAGGCGCCCGCCAGCAGCGCAGCGGCGGCGGCCCCGGAGAGGGGTGCGCTCGAAGGCCCGTCGACACCTACATCTACCTCCAGGCTGTGGGCGTTGTTAACCATGTAGCCGTGTCATGCTTGGCACGGTGGGGCGCTAAACGAGGTACCGGCGGCAGCGATCCGCGGGATTAGTAGGTGTCGGGAAGCCATGTACGTAGGGTTTTGGAAAATCATAGTATCCGTGCACGAGCACATGGATCTCCCGCTCGGCCAGTCCGATATGTTTTTTTCGTGACTAAATATTGCAGATACTCTCCCGACAAAGGGGCGGGGCGGCGGCTGCGAAATGTTTTTTTTGGTGAAGAAGGATACGGACGGATCAGCGGTGGGACGAGGGTGTTGGAGATGGCGGCGGACAGCTCGGAAGCAGCGCCAGGGCACGGCGCTCGCTTGTAGTCGCCCGCCTTGTGAGTTTTAAGTCTCCCTTGGGGGCGAGCCTAGAAGCTACGCATGATGGAGGAGGGTCGCAGCCGGAGGAGCGGCACGGTCCGGCGGCGGAGGTCCTCAGGATCGTCCGCCGCCGGAAAAACACGGTACGGGGGGGATTTGGACAATATTTCCCTACCCACCATCTTTTGAGGAGCGGCGACTCGATCGTTGTGTTCTGCCAACCCCTCCCCTAGTCGGTACCATGTTATCGACATGCTGCCTCAAGCAGTGTGCCTAGGGTTGTCGTGACGGCACACTGCTCGTAAAGGCGGCCCCCTAACAACGTAAACAACCGGGGGAGGGTACAAACGGCCACAACGCGATCAGACATGTGTTGGGAACATACGAAAAAAGGATATGGGACATGAGAAAAATCCGGCACGGGGACATGAGAGCCAGCTTGACACCGTATGAGGATTAATTATTTTCTCTCCCCAGCCCCCAAGGAGGAGAAAAGACTAGGCTAGGTGGCGAGCTGCGCCGGGAGGAGCAAGTAATGTCTCGGACGGGGACGTGCATGGGTCGAGTAGGGACCGTCGACGACCTGAGCGAGGGGGGTTTTCGCATGCATTTCCCCCTTAGCTCAGGCACGACCGGAGTCGAAGAGGAGCAAATGCTGCGTAACGTGGAGAATAGCGACACTTTCTATTTCATACTGTATGCAAAAAAACATATAGAATAAAGAAATGATTAATACATGCTTACGTGTATGTTTTAGACGGTATCGCTATTGCCAATGGAGAGGTCGGAATCAGTGGTTCACGGTCTAGCCCCTGCCGAATGAGACCTAGAATGGCAAAGCAAGGAGGGCCTAGAGACATAAGCCGGTGTATTTTGGTATTGATGTAAACAATTTCAATTTCAATTTCAATTTTAGGAACCGAGACAAGCAAACAAAAAATAACTAGCGCTCTTGCCGCCGCGCTGGAAATTCTTCCCTGCCATTTCCTTGACTTTTTCAGTCGGGTACCCGGGTACATGTCTGGAAATCAGCCAGCGGCCGTACCCTCCGTTTACCGTTCCTACGTCCATCAAACACCATTGCATTGAGTGCGAGCCTCCGCACTTACCCGAGCTCGCACTCCCTAATTTTGGGTGTGGCTAGCGATAATGAGTAGCGTTAGGGTGGGGCATGGTCGCCCTTGCCGGATCCAAAAGGCCGTGGGGGCACGGACATTAAGCAAAACCCTCCGTACAAGCATTCCGGCGGTGGTTGATCGTGAGGATAGCCGCCGCCCGACCTCGCCGCTCCTCCAGTCGCGACATTCCTCCTCTCTGCTAGAGTCTTGCTTTCCTCTTTCGACCGGCTCGACGTCAACATGCTTGTTGACTTTGAGCGAGCGCCATGCCCTATCGATACTTCCCGGCTTTCCGCAGCCAGCTCCGACACCCGCGTCTCATTGATGATCCGTCCGTACCCTCCTCGCCTCCACACACTCTTGAAGATACATGTCCCATGCCCTCAAATGGGAGGGTATCTCAGTAGTAACTAGTCTTGAAAAAACATATCGGACGGTCCGAGCGGGAGATCTTGGCGCCGGTAGCGTATAGACTTTTTTTAAAGCCCTTCGTACATGGCTTTCCCGACAGTTGTTGGTCGCGTGGATCGCACTGCCGGCCCTCTTAGCCCCCTACCGTGCCAAGCATGGCACGGCTACGGGGTTTCCATCGCCCACGACGGGCATGCGAGCGCACCCCCCTCCATTGCCGCCGCCGTTGCGCCACCGGCGGGGGCGCCTCACGTGATATAGCTTGGCGTTGCTTCAGTACGATGAAGCTGATTAGTCTGGAGCATTTTGGGAACTATTTGCACTTCTATTGGCTTTCATCTACTAACTAAACTGTTAACACGAGTACGTGGTACGACGCACCATGTATAAAACGGCTCTGATTGAATGAATTTATAAAGTTTGTATTGAAAATAACGACACACGCGAAGATCACACGGGCCTAAGTAATAGTCGCTAATAGCCGATTATCTTATCGGAGCATCCCGTTGGCAACCATGCGCATTAGCCAAGTACCGGCAGAAGTCGGTATCCTTATTAGTCCGAATGTGTACTTTGTGTATTGTTACGCACGGGCCGGTTGTTGGGCGTTGTATGGCAATCGTCGCGGGTACATCTTACGCGCGTGGTCGAGCGCGAAAGGGTTGGATGCTACGGTAAGCATGGGACCAAGACTCCCCCAACGAATGCGCATGTGTATGAGGATGTGTACGATAATACAATACAACGATAGCCGCCGGTGTTTCGGACGCGGACAAGCGCATACATATGGATGTGCGGTCGCCGGGATTTGAACTCGTGACGTGAAGGCCAATAACCTCTTATCGGGGCATCCTGCGGCCAACCCGGCGCGTTAGCCAAGTCCCGGCAAAAGCCGGTATCCTACATGCGAATATGCAGTTTTTGTACCGCTATGCACGGCAGCACGGGCCGGCTGTCGGGCGTTGTGTGGCAATCGTCGCGGATACATATTACGCGAGTGAGTTGGATGCTACGGAAGGCATGGGACCAAGACTCCCTCCGCGAACGCGCATGTGTACGAGGACGTGTACGAGAATACAGTTGTGCTTGCAAAACGGTACGCCGCTTGCAGAGAGTGCTGGTGCGAGCTTACCTGCCAGTCCCTTACCCCGGGGGGTGCATTAAAAAATATATTTACCCTATGGCACGTTTTGCCAAAGATTTTAGCTTGCTTACAATTTGGCCAAAAGACACCCACAGGCGGGGCCTGGGGGACGATTAGCGCAGGATTATAGGGTTGGGTGGGTGGGTTCGCGCGAAGCCTAGATTGGCTGAGCGCGAAAGCAGAGAGTGCCTAGGCTCGTGGCTAGCTACGGCTTACAAGCCAGGGCTAGCTAGAGCTGACCGTTGGGGAAGTCGTTGGTCGTTGGTTGCGTCGTACTACAAGGCGAGGTGGTTGCCCTGCAGGTGCGACGCGCCGCTATTTAACGGTAACAGTAACCGCTAGTGTTATTGTCTCGTACACATGGAAATTGGATATGCAAACCTCTAGATTCAAATCAATCTGACCATTTACCCTGCTAGGGCACGTTTTGCCAGTAACCTAAAATCAAAGGCTTGCACAGCCAAAATTAGTGTTGCGGGGGGGACGGAGTGAGCCAACCGAAGAACCGCCAAGCAGCAGGTGTTGGGGTCATGGTTGGGTCAATGTATTTGCCTTCGGTCACGGAGCTGTTCGTGGCCCATCCACCCATAAATTTGATTACGGGGAGGGGCGCGCCAATGCAGCTGGCAGCGGAAGCAGCCCCTTTCCGTAGGGTGTGCGATGTCCATTTAAAACCGGCGGGCGCGGCCGTGTTGACTGTGAGGAGGGCCAGAGCGAGCCAGGCGGAGATGGTGGACGCGGCCCCCCAATCGGCGGAGGCTTCAGCAGGTGAGAAGCTCCACAAGGCGTTAGGGGATGGTCGCTTGTAGAATTTTGCGCAAAACGCGGCGTGGTGCTGCGTGTAGAAGTCCAGGAGGTCAGCCAAAATGGGGTTGGCGGCGATAGGAATAGCGAACACGAGCTTATCGTTGGTGTCGCGGCGCTAGTCGCCCTTAGATTTGCGCACGAAAAGACAAATTTGCTATGAAGGTCTGTCGACAAACTCGACAATTAGGTCGCCGGTCTGGCAGCGGGCGCCAGTTTCTGCGCGGCAGAAAAATATGTAATTGACGCAAACCGCCAAGCAGGCTCGGAAACGTTGCAGCTGTGGAAGCGCAGTAGTAGTCCACGTGAGGGTGTCGCGTAGCGCGGTGGCTGCTTGTAGGATGGTAAGGGCGATGGGGGCGGGGAGCGGTAGGCGTGAGGCGGTAGGGACAAGGCGGTGTTGTAGCATTTCGAGGCCACGCCTAGCGTCCGCCAGTAGTTCCCCAACGGAAATGGGTTGGCGTTGGTGGTCTCCGAAGAACTTGTTGACCGCGGGGAAGTAGGGCTACAGTGAGCTAGCGGCGACCGTGCCGAGGAGGGCCAACCAGGCCGTGTAGCGAACCATTGTGGCCGGGGTGGCATGTAGCGGGGCGATGTTTTCCTCTGTACAGAATAAAAAAAACTGTCTGAGCGCGCTGTAGTAGCTAGCGTACGTAGAGGGCGCTAGTGAGTTGCTGAGCATGGCGACCGCCGTAGCCCCGAGCTTTTCGGTTCCTAGGAGGTCTTGAAAAGTTTCGGCTAGATCGGCGGACTAGGGCGCCGGTGCTGTTCCGAATCGCAGGCTGTAGCGAGGCGATCCTGTGCGGGGAGGGCGAGCGCGTTGTACTGTAGCAATTAATCGGTCCGGGCGTAACGCCCGGCCAATCGCTCCGCGTTGGGTGTAGAACCAGGAGGGGGTGAGAGCCGGAAGGCCACGACGCTCCACGCGGGAGGTCCGACCCCTCGCGCTTGCCGAGCCGGCCGGGAAAGAACAAGTCGCGGGCCGCCGGGAAATGCAACGTGGCGCTCGCAAGGCGGGCGAAAGCGTGGTACCACGTTTTGTTCGGCCAATAGGGGGCGATGTCAGTAGCCGCGGCTTGTGATTGGGCCAGTTTGGCGGCTAGGGCCGGTAGGGCGGACAAGGGGGGGTTGCAGTAGTTGTTTTCGTGGCGCCAGGCTGCGTCGGACATGTGCAAGCAGTCGATGTCTTCGCATAGGGGGTCCCTCCAGCGGGCGTTGAATCGTGGCAGTTGAGCGTTGTGCATGGACGCAAATCGGTCAATTGTGTGCGGGCCCCATCGGTGCTGAAGGTGTTCGAACAGCCTTGGGTGTAGTTGCTAGTCCTCGGTGTCCAACTCGCGGCTGAGCGTGTCGGCCCATACGTTGGCGGCCGAACGAATGTAGCGTGGGCGGATGTGGATGTCGTTGGTGTCGAGCAGGAACCATAAGCGCCGTAGCTCGGTCATCATGACGGGCGACCGGGACGTAAGCTTGGTTAGGGCGGCGACCACCGCGGTGTTGTCCTCGTGTAGGAGGACTTGTCGGCCCATGAGTTGCGGTAGAAAAGATTCGACTGCGTGTCGCACCGCTCGAAGCTCCTTCCATGTGATGTGTTGGAGTCGGTCGGTAGTGTTCCAAAAACCGCGCGCTTGGTAGTTGGAGTCCTCGTTCAGCACGGCCCCCCATCCGTAGTCGCTGGAGTCGGCGTGGAGGTAGGCGGTCTCGATGGGCTTGTAGATGGACCGGCCGTTGTGTTGGGTGGGTACCGTGCGCCACCACTCGACGTCGCGTCGTAGTTGGTGGGTTAGGCGCACGCGTCCTCCCCAACCAGTACGTGTGGCTAACACGTTGTGGATTTCGCGTAAAAAGAACCGTGCTGGTGCGATGGCGAGGTAGAGAAAATGGGCCTTGCCAACAAAGGCTCCGAGCTGACGCGTGGGCAGCCATCGAGCGTTTGAAGCTGCTCGGCCTAGTAGGGATGACGCGTGTCGCGCGAGCTGCTGCAGTTTTGCGGGTGGGGCGCGAAACATGCCGAGCTGTAGATCCACTGTTAAGCCTAGATGGTCGCCGACTTGCGTCGGCGTCCACACGCCTTTCTTGGGGTTGCGCTGGAGGCCGAGGTTGTTTAGGAGGGCTTGGACGCGCTGTCGGAGGAGTAGTAGCGCGTCGTGGTAAGAGTCCGCCAAGAAAAGGAAGTCGTCCATGTAGGGGAGTAGTCTTGTACCTCTCCATCGAGCGTTGCGGAGGAAGCGCTTGGATGGCCGGCACGCAATGTCTGGAATACATGCCGGCGTGGGGGTAGGGGGGCGCCGTAAGTGGTTCGTGAACACCTGTGTTAGCTTGCAAAAGTAGTAAGCTGAGCCCGACCAGCCCATCGGGAGGCACGCGAGGCGCCACATGGTGCCGCGGTAGTTGACCGTGAAGTAGTCTCGGTCTTCCTCCCGGATGCCAAGGGTGTAGTACCCATCGGTGAGGTCGAGTGAGACGAAGTAGTCGCTCGGGCGGGACAAGTGGCGGAGGTGTTTGAGCGTTTCGCAAGTCATGTTGAAGGTCGAGCAGTAACAGTTGAGTTCTCGAAGGTCGATAATTAAACGCCACTGGTTGCATCCGGGCTTGGGCACCAAAAACATCCGGGAAACGTAGCGAGGGTTGTCCGAGCGCTCCCACGCTCCGCAAGCTTCGAAGCGTGGAAATTCCGAGTTTAGAAACTCGAGTTGGGCTAGTGTAGCGTCTAGCATAGAGATGCCGTGGTTGGAGGGCTTGGGACGTACGATGTGCTTGAACTTCACGCGTACGCCGTGGCGGATCCAACTTAGGACTTGGCCGCTCGCGCCGATGCGCTCCCACTCCCGCCATCTTCGACGTACGCGGTGGCGCATGTAAGGAGATGTCGGGGAGCAGGAATCGGCGCGGCGGGCCACACCATAATTTCTTATACGGGAGTTTCGTCGGGTCGGTCGGCTTGGCGAGAGGGGTGGCGCGGGCTGCTACTGCTGCTGCTGCCGCGGCCTTGCGTTTGTCGGCGGCTGCCTTGCGGGCTCTGGCGTCGGGACCCGGGGGTCTGTCCGGTGTGATCTTCGTGAACGCGGCGCCGGGAGCTGCTTTGCTAGCGGCATGTAGGCTGACTTCCAGCGTGCGGTCGACGAACGCTTGGCGTAGCGCAATCAGTGGACCGGAGACCGCGGTAGGGCGTGGGCGACAGAAGCGCTCGTGGGCAAGTTCGGCGAAGACGCGGCCCGCATTTGTGCTCGTTTGTCCGCCCTTGGTGAGGCGGAGGAAGCCCAATCGAGTAAGGGCGGCCTCCTACGTCGCTGTGTGGGTGCGATAACCCTCTCGGATGAGGGCAATTGCTGCCGCCTGCTCTGGCGGTAGAGGTGGGCCGTGCGACAGCGTCTCCAAAGCCTCGCCAATTGCCGCGTTGGCGCAACTGTCGAAGAAGGCATAACAACCAATGTGTAGGTACTCGTCGTAAGCCGATTGGGTGCGCTTGTCACTTAGAGCGCGGGCGGTGTCGTCTGTGAGTGTCCACAGACGTGGCTTCTCGACGTCGCGTGGGGGACGCTCGAGGCCGGCCGGTATGGCTTCGCCGTAGTAGGCGAAATCGACGAAATCGGACGCGGAGGGTTCGGGTTCGTCGTCAAGCAGGTCGATAGGCGGCTCATGGGCTGCCTTACCACCCTCCGTCGCTGGGGTCGCGTCGGCGGGAATGGACTGCTGTTGATCAGTGAAAGCATGTGTGGTTGTCGTCTACTGGAGCTGTGCGAGTTAGGTCGCGTTAGCCGCCAAAAACTGCTCAGTGATCCGTTGTTCCGACGCTAAAACTGCCGTACGAATCTGTTCGGCTGAGCGTTGTTCGATCGAGGTAGCGTGAGGGTCGGCCGGTGCGGCGGACGTAGACTGCTCAGGCTGCATGTTGGGGAACTGCGTAGCTGAACGAGGGGAAGTGTCGCGTGACGCTCGAGTGCGCATGGGACGATTAAACTGACACCCTGCTCGACTACGAGAGTCGAGATTGCATTCGCGCGAAGCCTAGATTGGCTGAGCGCGAAAGCAGAGAGTGCCTAGGTTCGTGGCTAGCTACGGCTTATAAGCCAGGGCTAGCTAGAGCTGACCGATGGGGAAGTCGTTGGTCGTTGATTGCGTCGTACTGCAAGGCGAGGTGGTTGCCCTGCAGGTGCGACGCGCCGCTGCTTGACGGTAACAATAACCGCTAGTGTTACTGTCTCGTACACATGGAAACTGTATATACATGCAAACCTCTAGATTCAAATCAATCTGACCAAAATCAAAAAAATCGTACATGTACAGGTATAGGTACCTTACTATCGTATATGATATATGTTCTTTTATGGTCAGATTGATTTGAATCTAGAGGTTTGCATATCCAATATCATGTGTACGGGACAGTAACTCTAGCGGTTACTGTTACCGTTAATAGCGGCGCGTCTCACCTGCAAGGCAACCACCTTGCCCGAGCAGTTAGACGCAACCAACGACCAACGACTTCCCCAACGGCCAGCTCTAGCTAGCCCGTGCCTTATAAGCCGTAGCTAGCCACGAGCCTAGGCACTCTCTGCTTTCGCGCTCAGCCAATCTAGGCTTCGCGCGAATGCAGTCTCGACTCTAATAGTCGAGCAGGGTGTCAGTTTTACCTTTTCGTCCCATGCGCACTCGAGCGTCACGCGACACTTCCCCTCGTTCAGCTACGCAGTTCCCCAATATGCAGCCTGAGCAGTCTACGTCCGCCGCAGCGGCCGACCCTCACGCTACCACACTCGAACAACGCACAGCCGAACAGATTCGTACGGCGGTTTTGGCATCGGAACAACGGATTACTGAGCAGTTTTTGGCGGCTAACGCTGCCTTACTCGCCCAGCTCCAGCAGACGACAGCCACACCTACTACTACTAATCAACAGCAGTCCATTCCCACCGACGCGACCACAGCGACGGAGGGTGGTAAGGAGGCCCCCGAGCCACCTATCGACCTGCTCGACGACGAACCCGACCCCTCCGCGGCCGATTTCGTCGACTTCACCTACTACGGCGAAGTCATCCCAGCCGGCCTCTAACGTCCCCCTCGAGACGTCGAAGAGCCACGTCTGTGGACTCTCACGGACGACACCGCCCGCGCTCTAAGCGACAAACGCACCCAAGCTGCCTACGACGAGTACCTACACATCGGGTGCTATGCCTTCTTCGACAGCTGCGCCAACGCGGCAATTGGCGAGGCTCTGGACACGCTGTCGCAAGGCCCACCTTTACCGACAGAGCAGGCGGCAGCGATTGCCCTCATCCGAGCGGGTTATCGCACCCACATGGCGACGGAGGAGGCCGCCCGTACTAGATTGGGCTTCCTCCGCCTCACCAAGGGCGGACAAACGAGCACGGATGCGGACCGCGTCTTTGCCGAACTGGCCCACGAGCGCTTCTGCCGACCGCGCCCTACCGCGGTCTCCGGCACATTGGATGCGCTTCGCCAAGCGTTCGTCGACCGCACGCTGGAAGTCAGCCTACACGCCGCCAGCAAGGCCGCTGCCGGAGCTGCCTTCGCAAAAGTCACACCAGACAAGCCTTCCGGCCCCGATGCGCGAGCCCGCAAGGCCGCCGCCGACAAACGCAAAGCCGCCGCAGCAGCAGCGGCAACAGCCCGCGCTAACCCGCCATCCAAGCCGACCGACCCGGCTAAACCCTCGACCAAGAAATGACGGTGTGGCCCGCCGCGCCGATTCCTGCTCCCCGACGTCTTCCTACATGCGCCACCGCGTGCGTCGAAGATGGCGGGAGTGGGAGCGCATCGGCGCGAGCGGCCAAGTCCTAAACTGGATCCGCCATGGCGTCCGCGTGAAGTTCAAACACGGCCTACGCCCCAAGCCCTTCAACCATGGCGTCTCAATGCTAGACGCGACGCCGGCCCAACTCGAGTTTCTAAACTCGGAGCTCCCCCGCTTCGAGGCTTGCGGTGCTTGGGAGCGGGCGGACAACCCTCGCTACGTTTCCCGGATGTTTTTAGTTCCAAAACCTGGATGCAACCAATGGCGTTTGATTATCGACCTTCGAGAACTCAACCGTTATTGCTCGACCTTCACCATGACGTGCGAGACGCTCAAGCACCTACGTCACCTCTCGCGTCCCGGCGACTACTTCGTCTCCCTCGACCTTGCCGACGGGTACTACACCCTTGGCATCCGGGAGGAAGACCGCGACTTCTTCACGGTCAATTACCGCGGCACGCTATGGCGCCTAGCATGCCTTCCCATGGGCTGGTCGGGGTCGGCTTACTACTTTTGCAAGCTCACTCAGGTGTTCACAAACCACCTACGTCGCCCCCCGCCACCGGTTTCAGCGGCTACTCTTCCCCACAGTCGCCGCCCTACAAAGCGCTTCCTCCGAAACGCGCGATGGCGTGGGACCCGACTACTCCCCTACATGGACGACTTCCTTTTCCTCGCCGACTCCTACGCGGACGCCCTCCTACTGCGACAGCGCGTCCAAGCCCTACTCGACACCCTCGGCCTCGAACGCAACCCCAAGAAAGGCGTTTGGACACCGACTCAAGTGAGCGACCATTTGGGGTTAACAGTGGACCTCCATCACGGCATATTTCGCGCCCCGCCCGCGAAACTCCACCAACTCGCGCAACATGCCTCATCCCTACTCGGCCGAGCCGCGTCCAACGCCCGATGGCTGCCTACACGCCAACTTGCGGCTTTCGCCGGAAAAGCACAGTTCCAATACCTCGCAATCGCCCCCGCGCGCTTCTTTTTGCGCGAACTCCACAACGTGTTAGCCACACGGGTTGGGTGGGGCGGACGCGTCCGCCTCACCCACCAACTACGCCGAGACCTCGAGTGGTGGCGCACGGTCCCCACTCAACACAACGGCCGGTCCATCTACAAGCCTATCGAGACCGCCTACCTCCACGCCGACTCGAGCGACTACGGTTGGGGGGCCGTTCTCAACGAGGACTCCAACTATCAAGCCCGTGGCTTTTGGAGCGCTACCGACCGCCATCAACACATTACGTGGAAGGAACTTCGAGCGGTGCGACACGCGGTGGAATCTTTCCTACCACAACTCCGAGGCCGGCAAGTCCTCCTACACGAGGACAACACGGCTGTGGTCGCCGCCCTTACCAAGCTCACCTCACGCTCGCCCGCCATGATGGCCGAACTCCGACGCCTATGGTACCTCCTCGACAGCAACGACGTCAACATCCGGCCGCGCTACATCCGCTCGGCGACCAACATATGGGCCGACGCGCTAAGCCGCGAGTTGGACTACGAGGACTGGCAGCTCAACCCCCGTGTTTTCGCCCACCTTCAACGCCGGTGGGGGCCTCACACGATCGACCGTTTCGCGTCTATGCTCAACGCGCAGCTGCCACGCTTCAACGCCCGCTGGCGCGACCCCTTATGCGAGGACGTCGACAGCCTCCACCTCTCCGACGACGCGTGGCGTCGGGAAAACAACTACTGCAACCCGCCCTGGTCTGCCCTCCCTGCCCTCGCCGCCAAACTCGCCCAAGCTCAAGCCTCGGCCACTGTCATCGCGCCCTTTTGGCCCAACAAACCGTGGTACCACGCGTTCGCTCGATTGGCCACCGAAACTCTACACTTCCCAGCGGCGCGCGACCTATTCTTTCCCGGCAGGCGCGGCAAGCCCGAGGGGGTCGGGCCTCCCGCGTGGAGCATCGTGGCCTTCCGTCTCTAACCCCTTCGTGGCTCTACACCCGGCGCGGAGCGATTGAACGGGCGCTTCGCCCGCCAAAATTAACCACCCCGGTACAGCGCGTGCCGCCTCTGCGTACATGACCACCCCGCTACGGCCTGCGCCTCGGAGCAGCATCGGCGCCCTGGTTCGCCAATCTGGCTGAAACTTTTCAAGACCTCCTAGGAACTGACAAGCTAGGGGTTCCAGCGGTCGCTCTACTCAGCAACTCCCTAGCGCCCTCTACGTACTCGAGCTACGACAGCGCGCTGCGGCAATTTTTTATTTTCTGTACACAGGAAAATATCGCCCCCCTACAGGCCACTCCCGCTACCATGGTACGCTACACCGCGTGGTTAGCCCTGCTCGGCACTGTCGCCGCAAGCTCGCTGCAACCCTACTTCTCTGCTGTCAACAAGTTCTTTCGCGACCACCAGCGCCAACCTATTGCTGTGGGCGACCTCCTGGCGGACGCCCGACGTGGCCTCGAAATGCTACAGCACCGCCTCATCCCCGCCACCACGCGCCTTCCTCTACCCGCGCCCGTCGCCATCAACATTCTACAAGCCGCCGACACGCTACGCCTCACCTTCCGTGGACACCCGCCGCGCTCGCCCAACTGCAACGTTTCAGAGCTTGCCTCGCTGTGTGCGTCAATTACACCTTTTTCTGCCGAGCCGAAACTGGCGCCCGTTGCCAGACATGCGACCTAACCGTCGACAGACCTTCGCAGCAAATCTGTCTTTTTGTGAGAAAATCTAAAGGCGACCAGCGCCGCGACGCCAGCGAGAAACAAGTTATCGCTATCCCGGTCGCCGCCAACCCCGTCCTGGCAGACCTGCTCGACTACTACACGGAACAGCGCGCTATATTATGCACTAAATTCTACAGCAAGCCACCCCCGCTCGCCTTCTGGAGTTTCTCACCTTCATAACCCTCCGCCGATTGGGGTGCCGCGTCCACCATCTCCACCTGGCTCTCCCTCGCCCTCCTCACAGTCAACTCGTCCGCGCCCGCCGGCTTTAAATGGACATCGCACACCCTACGGAAAGGCGCGGCGTCCGCTGCCAGCTGCATCGGCGCGCCCCTCCCCGTAATCAAATTTATGGGTGGTTGGGCCAAGAACAGCTCTGTGACCGAAGGCAAATATATTGACCCAACCATGACCCCAACACCTGCTACTTGGCGGTTCTTCGGCTGGCTCACTCCGTCCCCCCCGCAACACTAATTCTGGCTGTGCAAGCCTTTGGCTTTAGGTTACTGGCAAAACGTGCCCTAGGGTAAATGGTCAGATTGATTTGAATCTAGAGGTTTGCATATCCAATATCATGTGTACGGGACAGTAACTCTAGCGGTTACTGTTACCGTTAATAGCGGCGCGTCCCACCTGCAAGGCAACCACCTTGCCCGAGCAGTTAGACGCAACCAACGACCAACGGCTTCCCCAACGGTCAGCTCTAGCTAGCCCGTACCTTATAAGCCGTAGCTAGCCACGAGCCTAGGCACTCTCTGCTTTCGCGCTCAGCCAATCTAGGCTTCGCGCGAACCCACCCACCCATCCCTATAATCCTGCGCTAGCCCTAGGGTAAATTCTTCTTTTTGATTGGTGGAAACATCTCATCTTTCGCGGATGGTGGCTAAGTTTTTGATTGGTGGCCTCCACTCCTTTTTACTGTAAGAAGGTTTACAACATATATTCTACACCTGTACTCAACCCTCGCCGGCCTGACGGCTTCGCGGCGATTTGGCCCAACGGGTACCGAGTACTGGTACATGTCCTTTTCAGAGGTATATCGTCGCTATCATCATCCCCGTATATATACTATACGGTCGTACCTGTACCCGAACGACCTCTATTGCTCTGAAATAAGACTGCGCGCAAATTCAGCGAGCAGTAGACGGGATGAACCGTCGGACTCACCCTTGTTGACGACACAGCACATTGCGTCAGGAGCATTTCCGGCCGGCGTTTCCTTGGGCGTTTCATTCCGTGTTGTGCATAGTATTAGGGTTCGGCTTGAGGGTGCAGCCCAAGGTGATGCGGGGGGGACTACTTCTGTGCTGAAACAAGTGCGGGCGAGCTCGAGTTAGCGCTTGCTCGCGTTCTGCGAGGGAAAGATCCCGCACGGAACCGTGGCGGAGTAAGGAAACACAGGGACATACTGTGGGGGGGCAACGGTAGGAGGGTGGCCTTCGGCTTGGCAGCCTTCCGAGCGCGCCTCCCCGCCGCGGGAGTGGAGCCGTAGAAGGATTCCTCCCGCAGTTTCAGCCTCCCGGCGGGCATACGCCCCGCTGGGCTGGGCTAGCCCTACGGCAGCCAGCCCGCGACAGTCGTACTTTGGGTCCAATAGAGATTCCCAGAAGAGCAGCAGAATGTCTGGCCATGTCTTTGACGCAACCCCGCTGTGGTGGCCGCCATTTGGGCTACTGTATGATGATTTGAGTCATCCCATGAAGACCAGCATAGAGGACGTTGGCAGGCACGTTCAGCACTGCGCCCTACTCCAAGCACTTGCACGCACTCTCAGTCAGGGACTGTCAGACCGTGTTACTCTTTGCCCTCCAGAGCATTTAGGTGTCAATTAGGCGTCATTGGTAACATTTCTCACGTGCTGGTTTTTGTGGAAGGGAAGGTTGCATGCTTTTTCGCAAGTGCAAATTACCGTCCCGTATCCATTTTCAACTGCCGCACCAATCACACACATGCACGCATGCACACACACAGAGACGCACACACACACACACACACACACACACACACACACACACACACACACACACAAACACACACACACTCACACACATACACACATACACACACACACACACACACTCACGCATACGCACACACACGCATATGCACACACACACACATACATACCAACCTAGCGCTATGATACACATAATGGTTTCATTTCAGAAGAGGCGGTTTTACTATGAAGGTGAACAAGAACTGCTCACTCATCGTTTCAGTTGAATGTGTCTGTGTCTGAGGCGTCTCCTATCTTCCATCCACAGGGTCCTTCAAACAAACCGCTCCAAGCTTCTGCTTGTGCTGTCGTTCTTCCGCCCTCCACAAGAGAAAACCACGAGAATGATCGCCACCAATGCTTCTTATCAGCTTGACACTAACTGCAATTTCAGCTGGTCGAGAATGCAGGATCCTGAGCTTTGCGACCTTTCCTTGCAAGCTAGCAGGCATCTGGTGGGTCGGTGAAACATGTTACTGTATAGAACTCCTATATGTATGCTTTTCAGTTGTTCACCTGAATCATTATGTGCACAACACGCCATGCAACGCACTCAACCCAGATTGATTTGTCCAGTAACAATTTTTTGTGGTGCTATCCAGAACCTGGATGCCATTCAAGCTTATTTCTTAATCCTGCACTATCAGGACTCGCAGATTGGCCTGAAATCACACGAACAGCAAGGGAAGGTGTACGTGTCCCTGGAGGAGGTATTGCCAGCGCCTCTCGGCAGCTTTACACATGAGTCCGGGTTATTACGGTTTTGTCATCATTTGTCTTATCTACTCAAAACTGTCGACTTTTCTACAAAATCGCTGTAACGCTATTAGCGCGAGTAATCCAGCAAATATTATGTTTGTTATCTTTCACTGAAGCTGGAATAAAGGGAACCGGTGCTGATTTACTCTGTGATGCAACAGCTACAAGTGTATTATTTCAAGGAGCGCTTGCACATGCTTAAGTGCCTCGAGCTCATGATCCAGGATGGAGGTACTCCCCGCTGTCGTGCTTTTGTGTTCATGCGTCATTTTTGCTCTGTATTACATCCTATCTGCTTATTCGTATGTCAATTTTTTTTCATTAGAAGCCAGCCCCTTTTGGAGCGTCACGACAGCAATGGTGGATGAGCATCTCGATGCACGGGTGGCGGACAACATCGTGGCAAATCTCGTTGACAGCTACGGGCGAGAGATTGACGGGGCGGGAGGGGGTGACACGAAAGGAAAACTTGCGGCTAACAGCATGCTTGGTATATCTAAGCTGCCAAGCGAGGGGACATACCAGGTCTGTTCTCCCGGATTGTAACGGGATGTGTGGTGGGGATTGTAGGGCTAAATATTGTATGGCATGCACAGCATCTCCTTTTTGCCTATTCACTCAGGGACGCACCATAATTTGATGCAGACGGACAAAACGGACTGGTTCGTGGAGGCTACTCGAGAGCTGTGCAACTTGCTTGACATCTTGCTGGCGATATGGGATGACCCCACTTTGTTTTGCCCTTGCGAGATTTGGTTAAAGCTGGCCAAGGCCTTCCATCAACATCTCTTCTGTTCGGGGGTTAACAGCACCGACGAGCTGAAACGAACCGTCCCTCGCGCCCAAGACCTGGTGCGAGGCCCCCTTAACTCTTTCTCCTACTGAATTGTTGCTGTTCTGGCGCCTTGTGACCACTCTTTCTAATTTCACACCAACCTCGGCTCCGTTCCAGGCGTCTCTGGTTCTTGTGCAGGGCCTGCACTTGGAAGACATTCTGCAGCAAATGTATAGCGCAGACACTGCTTTGGAGGGAGATGCGCTGCTTGGCACAAGGTGGGGGCTTTGATGTTTCGATCTCCGACGTTCATACCGCTCCTTCACATGTCATCTTAAATCAAGCATGGGCGATTTTCTGTTTGTTGACAGGCCTCAGGAGTCGGACCGACAAGGGACTCGGGCTGGGGGCTCATCGAACCGAAGGGTGCGCCGTTCTGCTGGAGGTCAGAGCTCCTCACCAGCGAAGGACTTGAGTACATTGGAAATGAATCTCAGCTCCGTTGATTTTGATGCAGCAAACTCGAAAGACGTGTTCTCCAAGCATGAAAGGTTTGCCAGTCGATTTCCTGTTTAGGGCATTTCTTGGGTACGTCATAAGCTTTTGGGGTATCATATCGAATTGAGCTTCGCTGTCCCTGCGCTTCGTTTCTGCTGCAGGTCGCAGATAACGGAGCTTCTGGAGTCTTGGTGCAGGCAGAGTGATGTGCACCTCCTGGAGGTCCCCACATTGCTGGGCTGGGCAGCATTTCTCTGTCTGCATGACACGGTTTCCTTTGACATTTACGCCGACCCTTTGGAGAGTGCGTACACATCTCTTTATCCATTCCCCCGCGCGTGCTCGCGCGCGCGCGCGCGCGCGTGTGTGTGTGTGTGTGTGTGTGTGTGAGTACTTCCGTCGAGGAATAGTCTTGGCTTTGTGTGACATTAATTACTGGATGATGCTAAATCACATCTTTGTGATGTGCAGCTTGGACACATGTGGAGATGTTTGCCGGCAAAGCTTGGGAGACCGGCGGTTTTGCTGCCCTCCTGCATCTTGCTCAGGCTGATGGGTTGCGAGTGGATTACAATTTAGCATCAGGTACATCGTCAGCGCAGATCGCTGTAGATTGCAATGACATCTTAACTATGCACTTCAATATGATATCTGAGTGGTATTTCTCATTCTGCACGGAACAAGTTACGATTATGAGCACTGCCTGTGGTCCTAAGTGCTATCGGTGTTCCGCTGTTGTGTGCAGTGTACAAGAGCATCCAGATCAATCTCGTGATTGCCAGTCTGGCGGCTTTTGGCATCTCTCCACTTACCCTGAGCCCCGACGATCTGGACACGATGCTGCAAACCACATACCACCTCTTCAACGACCAGCCCGAGCTGTGCTCGATGTTTTGGGATGTAAACTCCCTGGCCAAGGAGCCAATGTTTCATTTCCTCAATGTGGCTCGTGATATTTTTCCGGCAGTCCCAATGCCGCTTCTGTATCTACTGGCTGGAGTGTGCAACGGTCCACAGAATGCGACGCAGGTCCATACCTATCTAGCGCGGCTGCCCTCGCTGACTTTCAGGTACGGCAACAGCTTGCATCAAATGTGGTGTTCTTTCGATATTTGAATCGCCTTCAGGTTGCTGAGTCGACGTCCTGCCCGACCGCAGGCATTACGAGGGTGATGAGGATATTCAGTTTCATGGCACGACGCCGGGCTCTCATGCTCTCGCGACAATAAGCAAGCCCATCAAGGAGATCCCCATGCTGTCAATCCCACAGGTAAGCGCTGGTCGTGGATAGCTAGCGGTTGTGCAAATGGATGTGTGGCGCGTTTGATTCTTATCCGAGTCGATATAATCGGAACAGGGCACAGATGGAACCATCGTCCACTGCGTCACGGAGCAGCATCAGGGCGAGGAGAGGCACGCGTTTAAGCTGTTGCGGAAACTCACCTCCACGCCGACGCCGAACAGTGGTGTGCGGAGGACGGTCAGCAATGCTGGTTTTGGCGCGCTAGGGCTGGGATCTCCCACCAGCAGCTACAAGCGAATGTCCGACGGAGTGCCTCGGGGCGTGGAAGGGATTCAACTAGAGATCGATGAATCAGCTGATATGTTTCAGAGCCCGGCGCAGCATTTGAAAGGGCATCTTCCCTCGAACCCGGAGGCCGCACATTCGGTAGCCACGCCACCTTCGCAAGATCTCCACTCTCTGTCACCGTTTGCCCAGATTCAAAGCAGCGGCCCCGAATTCCGACCCGAGGACCTGGCGACACCGCCCCAACTGAAGCCCCTCAGAACGCTCAGCATCCTGACGGACGTGGAAGAGGAGCCGCGTCATCACATGGCACTGCTGATCAAGTGGAACGTAGAGCCACCGAGAGGGAGCGGCATGATGAAAGTGCTCTTGGAAGTAAGCCCAAGCTGACATTGGGCCCTCTTTTCACTGACACCCTTAGGCTGTAGGTCAGTGCGACTTGACACGCCGGCGCTTATTCGAATCCCTTGCTGCCCAGGTTGGAGCACTGTGCTCAAACCTCCGGCGCGGCCATCACAACGACGAGGTCATCGGTGACCTGAAAGTGATATTGCGACTGCTGACTAACATGGCACAGGCCGACAGCAGCACCGGAAAAGTAGGCGCACGGTGCCATAGTATGCAGATAGTGTTACTGTACCTGAATGCTACGAAGGAAAATGCGCGGTGTTGCACGGATGTCTAAAGTTTTCGGTGTTGGGATTTGCAGGAGCTGTTGAAGTATGAGGTGCAGGACATTCAGAAGAGCCTCCCCTTTTCTAACTCTCCTATCAATGAGAGAGAGCCGCCTTCAAGTAAGGGCAGGGTCACATTGCTATCTCTGATTTGCCGGCTGCTGGACAATCTACTCTACATGCAGAAACCTTCTTTGGAGGCCATGGGTGATTCCTGATTCCCACATATTGATTGGGGGGTGGGGGGGGGGGGGGGGGGGGTCTGTTTCACGGCACTGCCTATTTTCGGGATGAGGTCGTTTGGCCTTTCCTTAGTGACAATTCCTTATCGAGACCGTGTGCTGCTGCTTCCGATCTCAGGGTTATGCCTGAGCATTTGCGCGTCCATGGCAACGCATGCGCCCGGCGAGGTAGTGGCGCAGTTGATGGCCACTGAGCTGTTTGACACGAGCAAGAACATCCCCCTGTTCATCGACAACACCGCGCTGGAGTCGAGCGTGACAATCAAGGCCCGCATGGAAGGTGTGTGTGTGTGTGTGTGTGTGTGTGTGTGTGTGTATATGTGTGTGTGTGTGTGTGTTTTGTCCCCAAACGCATCCCTTACTTTGTAGAATTATTCTTAGCGTGATTTGTCCTTGGCCCCGAATCAACGATTTACAGATTCCATCAAGTCGGGGCTGCCCAGATTTCAGCTTCTCCACCAGGAACACGAATGCAGGGAGCAAGTCTATGCTGTGACAGAGGGATTACTGGAGGTGGGTGGCGGCGCATGTATGCAAGTACAACAGCATTGTCGATGACTATTCTGTCGGGTGATGGGGGTCGCTGCTGTGTGTTTTGCTTGCTCGTCACTGATTGGTCGTTGTCGTGGCTCAGGTTTTGGCCACTGCCTTGTACAAGGGTGTGACTACCGGCATGATCGCCGAAGCCACGGGATGGATCCTCGTCCATACCCTTGGAAAGCACCGAAACTGGGCATACAAAGTTCCAGCGCAGCAGCACTACCTGGCCGAGCTTTGTGTCCGCACCATTCGACGAGGTCTGCAGGTGAGTATCGATGCGACTGCATCGGATTGTTTTTGAATTAAGCCAAATATGTACTTGATGCAGCTCCGTCCCATGTGCGTTCTCGATTCTGACTCGGCTTGCCCGTGATTCATCCACAGTGTGTCACCAGCGCTGCTAGGCATGCGCGCAGCAACGAGGAAGTGGATCACCGCATTGCGTTTGTGTCTGCATTGGAAAGCTTGATTGCAGGTAGGCTGCCGAAGTGATGTGGCGCCGTGCATCGCTAGCTTGACTTTGGGTACATCACGTTGTTCAATGTTGTTTCGTTTTCGTCTGTATGAATTTCTTATTTTTTCCCCCTGCATAGGACCGCTGGTTCATGTGATCCCAGCTGCATTTCCGCCACCAGCAGTCGTATTGGAAGAGGGGCGTGTGAGCAGCAGCAACCTTGTGGTCATCAAGGCTGTCGAGAGTCTTGCGAAAGAAATACTTGCCACGGTACCAGCCATGGATCAGGTCTGCACTTTCTCGACACCCCGTACTTTTCGGACTCGCATGTGGACCCAAATTTAGCTGCCCCCGTGTTGTGGTACTTGGGCTAATGCGCTACTCCTGGTGGTGCAATTGTCTCCTGTGTCATGCAGAGCCAGGAGACTCTGGAACAGCTGTTTTTCAGGTCTGGTGGCGAGCAGTACGGGGCGAGCTGCCTCTCATCGTACCTTACCTATTCCCATTCAGATCTGAAGATGAGATTACTGGCACTGCAAGCCATTAAGGTGCGCCGCCTTTCCAACAAAGTGGAAGGCCAGTTGCAGCGCCTGCATTTGCACCGGTGTCCGCTCAGTTGACCTTGACCATCAGTGTCCTCGATCTATTGACTGATTCTTCTCGCCTTGCCTGCAGATCTTTCTGGAGGTGATTGCCGGCCAGCTTCCAAACAACCGCTCGAAGCTGACATACAAAGACCTCGTCGTGAAGGTGCTCACCTGTTGCTCATGCTGTCGCGTTGGTCATTGCCGAAGTAAAATTTTCCAAAAGCAATTGAGTGCCATAGACTGATAGATGAACTCATAGTCATATTTCTGTGGGCGACAGGATGGCATGAGGGGTGTTGAGGGCAATCATGGCTTATGGAGGAACACGTTAGTGCAAAGCACCGGTCTCGTCATGGCGGGCATCGACGCGCAAGTTTGCTGTGCGGCGTTGGACTGTGTGAAATGGACCCTCGCGAACCATTTCCCGCTCATGCAGACGGTGCTCTTTCCAACCCTTCTGCAAAACAACAGTGAGAGGTGAGTCGTTTGGTGCCGAACTGATTCTTTAACCATGCCAATGTGCCTTCCCATTTTCGCCCTGTAACATTGACGTTTGAATTTGTCCCTGCGCAGCTCCTCAGGCGGGCCAATCATGCCGTGGGCAAGGAAAACCCCTAAGACGGGCCAGCCGTCGAGCCCCGGGGGGACGTACGCTCTTCCAGACTCTCCGATGGGCCGCGACTCTCCCGCCCCTCGCTCAGGCGCGCATGAGCTGATGCCGCTGGGGCGGAGCACGTTTGGCAAGAGCCAGCGAGGCGGCGGGCCCAGCACGAGCGAGCAGATGAGCACGAGTACCCTCAGTGTCTTAGACTGCGCATGGGACCTGCTGCAGGATGCGCCCCGCTTGCTGAAGGAGAAGCCACAGTGAGTGTTGGCCAGCCCTGTGTACGCGTGTCTGTGTCAAAGACAGTACGGATGCGCAGTGATAATTTGCCTTGTGTGTTTGTTTGTTAATGACAGTACAGATGCGCAATGTTGAGCTACTGTATGTGTGTGTGTGTGTGTGTGTGTGTGTGTTTGTCGGATGCTGGGGTCCGTGCGCGCAGTGGTCTTACGGATGTGCGTGTTCCTCACTTTGGTAGGCCGGTGGCTTCCACGCTGCAGCTTATAGCGGCCCTAATCCAGTCGAGTCACCTAAGCCCTAAGCACAAAGAAGCTGTGGAGATTCTAAAGGGCCAGGCGGGTTTCTGGCACTGCATCTCTGCTTGTGTGCCCCAACGCCCCGCGCCCGAGTCCGACCACGAGCCGGAGAGGTCCCAGTACCTGGCGGAACAAGCGGCTCTCCAGGTAGGTTACAACCTCACTCAAATGATCCATAGAATCGATAAGCTGCGAGCCGTGTTGCGTGGGCTTTCTTAGGGAATGAGCTCCGATCTGTTGTGTGTTCTAACAGTGCATGGCGATCGAGCTGGGCAACTTCCGAAAAAATCATGCAGACTACTCCCGCACCAACCTAAAGGACCTGCTGATAATTGTCAAGGACTGGGAGCGGGAGGGGTGGCGAGGCCGGTCAGCAAGAATGAATCAGGTTTTGATGGAGCGTGAGGGGACGACGATCCAGGAGATGGAGACGCACATGCCCACCGCCATACTTGCTCGAACTGTTTGCAACCCCTCGCGCAGCTGCGTGTGCCTCGGCTTCATCGTCATGATTCTTATCATCATAGTCATCTTCCAGCGCCAAAGCGTGTAGCTTTTGTGGTCAGCCTGCACGTTAAGCTTACCAGCCCCGGCTGTGTTTGGGGGGTGGCAAGTATGGTTTTCGATAGGAAGGGGTGATCATATTTGGGGGGGGGGGGGGGGGGGGGGGCTGTTCTTGGTAATCGATTGTTTCAACTTTGCAAGTACTGTGTGTGTGACGTGACGCAAAGTTGACTTGTGAAGCATGCGACTGGAAAAAGCTATGAAAATATACATGTTACTCAATGACGGGCGCTCTGTGGATGTCACGTCACTTAAGAAAACTACCGACAGCACAAATTTACACACCGGGGACAGGACTAATGTTACATGATACTGAAAAAATGAAACGGTTGCTGAAGCTGCTATTCGTCTTATTAGACTTATCACCTTCGTTTAAGCCAGCTTGGCTGTGTCAGGCGAAGTGGATGCCGTGCTTGTTGAAGCAGGCCAGTAAAGCCAGGAACTGATCCTGCGTCATTTTGGAGGCACGCGCCTCTTCGAACCCGGTTTCTACGAGCACCTGAATCACAAGCTGTTTGAACTCCTCCGACACCTTCCCCTTCTTGCCCTTCCTACCCGGAGCGGACGGCCCCGGGGCATCCGCATCGTCCATCTCGATGTCGTTGGCATCGTCCATACCGAGCATAATAGCAGACACCTGTTTCCCCTTTCCCGCAGCCTCCTTCCCCATATTCAATGCTTGCAGCGTTTTGTAGTTCTGCTCCATCGTCACCAACGTTGTGGATTGGCGGAAGATGCCGCTTAGAGTTTTGTTTTTCCGTCCGAAGCAGAGCCGCGTCAGGCCATCCCACTCCAAAAAGTTGATGGGAGGGGGTGGGTTGCGGGGCTCGATGCGGACCACGCTGGAGTCCACCTTGGGCGGGGGGCGGAAGTTGTTCTTCCCCACTTTCAGTAAATGGTTGACGCGTGCGAGCAGCTGCGTGTTAACGGCGAGACGGGAGTAGAGAGAGTCGCCTGCCTGTGCCACCAGCCGCATCGCAAATTCGTGCTGGTACATAATGATCGCAGCCCGGAAAGACGGCCGGTGCGCCAGCAGCTTGAATGTCAGCGGTGAAGAGATCTGGTAAGGAATATTGGCGACGCAGAGGTCGAAGTATGGAAGGTCCACCTTCAGGACATCGCCCTGGATGACCTGGATCAAAATAGAAACAACTGAGCATCAACGTACATGGCTTTGTGGGCAGCACGAAAAGCGATGACAGCTAGATGTGCGCTGATAGCCTTAGCAGCAGTACAGTGGGAGAGATGCGAGTGTGGGGATATTCGTGATGTGCACCCAACCTGCAACTGACTTGCAAACGGGGTTCCTTGCACTCGCCGCTGCAGCTCCATCACCTGTGAGACGTGTAGGGCGAAGTCAGTACAGGGGATCATCACGCACAACATGAAGACCAGGGACAAGACAGGGTAGGCTTTCCCTCTGTCTATTGCACTGCGGGCGAGAGTGCTTGACTATGTGCCTGTCCGTGGGTCTGCATGTACAAGAATGGTGCGCCTGTGTCAAGATTGTAAATCTGTTTCTGTCTCTCTCTCTGAGCGTGCTGTGTTTGCATGTGTGTATTAGGTGTATCTGAGAGAGGACAGGAGCTGAAGCTCAAATGCTGAGAGTCCTTTGGTGGCTGTGTGGGCCCACCATTCGGTGGTCTAGCTCAACTGCCACAACCCGCTTCGCCTTCTCCAGCAGCTTCATCGTCAAGTTGCCCGTTCCAGGCCCAATCTCCAGCACCACATCCGTGGCTTTGATACCAGACTTTTCAACGATTGACTGCACCACCAGAGGGTTTTTGAGGATGTGCTGTCCCTTGCTCTTGTGGAACTCGATACCTGCGACGACGACGACGTAAACCGGGCGAGCTTGCAGTGACTGGCAGGGGAGAAGGAACGTCGTTATCGAGGCAGAATTCCCACCCTTCTAGTGCTAAGATGACATGAAACAAGCTCACTTTTCTTGGTTCTCACTCCCCTCCTCGAGCCCCTCCCATATTCGACATACCCGTCGCTGAGGGAGCCACATACCCGTCACACTGGTCGCGATTTTCCGGGCGGACTTCTTTGTGACTCCTCCCGCTACACGCAAGCCACTCATCTTGAACCAGCTCCCACGCTTTAGCGCAACTAACGCTGATGGCCTCCTCGAGTTAGATACTGAGAATTCCGGGGGCTTCGACGGCGGAAGCAGGTGCGAGTGTGTTCGCAGAGCGAGGGCCGCCGCCGATATCGGCACTCCGAAAGTGCGCAGTCGTGTCTGGGGACTGACACGCAGTAGTCAGCGGAAGAACGGGCGCCGATGCTCCGAATGAGGAGAGAGATGATACGGATAGAAATGGCAGGCGCAGCGTCGTGTTGGGTTCGCGTCGAGTGAAGACTGTGAATGAATTTTGCTCGTCGAAAGATTTCAGCCTGGTGAGAGGGATCGAGACAAGGCGGCGGCAGACTGAATGAGGAGTTCGGAAGCGCCGCCGCAACTCACAAGTCGCTAGAGGCGTTAACTACTATATTTTGTCTGACTTTTGTCTGTCCCCAATTTCAGAAAATAATCCAGGACCATTTCACCCCCCAAAATGGTCCTGGACTTTTTTCTGTCCAAATCGTCCAAATCGTCCATTCCATACCCTAATTCGACATCAAACCCTAACTTTATTCGAAACCCTAATTCGAATTTCAAACCCTAACTTTATTCGAAACCCTAATTTCGGAATCTAGCCTTAATTCAAAATCCCAGATTTTTTCTGTCCCGACCGCCACCCCGCCCCCCAGATCTCATCCATGATAAGAATCAAAAGGTTCGATTTCTATGTTTTTTTTTGTTTTTTTTTTGTTTTTTTTCGTTTTTTTTTCAATTCACCCGAGGAGGATTCGAACCAAGGCCCGGCGCCCTTCCGACTTCTTAACACAGCGTCAACTGCTGCGTAGTTCTTTATATCCAATATCCGCCACCTTTAAGTCGTCTACTTGTTATCCCCAATAACGGCGCCGAAGGCACTAAGGGGCAAGCGGAGCTTCTCCGGTATGCCACAATGTGAAATGATACAATATATATATCGCATCCTCGCTAGCGACAATATCCCATCGGTACCTGTACCTGTACCTGTACCTGTACTTCATATCATTATTTATTTCATCAAATAATCATTCGCCGTCGCTACCCGTACCCGTACCGCTTGTCGCTTCCCTCTCCGCTCCGCCAACGAATGTTCCGTTGCGGAACCCCCTTCTATCCGCGACGATTCCCGAGCTGCCCAAAAACGGTCACCACAGCTCGAAGAGAATATTTACTCTTTAGAAGAAAACACTGCTCGAGGTTTGGTGACCGTTTTGGAATCCGGAGGATGCCCCGAAGGATGCCTCGAAGCCCCCCCGGCGCGCAGCCGCGCCCGCGAATATTCCTTCGCGGTTCCCCGACAATTCACGGCTATTCCCAAAACGATCACCAAAACGGTCACCAAAGCTCGAAGAGAATATTTACTCTTTAGAAGAAAACACTGTTCGAGCTTTGGTGACCCTTTTGGAATCCGGAGGATGCCTCGAAGGATGCCTCGAAGCCCCCCCCGGCGCGCCGCCGCGCCCGCGAATAATCCATCGCGGTTCCCCGCCAATTCACGGCTATTCCCAAAACGGTCACCAAAACGGTCACCAAAGCTCGAAGAGAATATTTACTCTTTAGAAGAAAACACTGCTCGAGCTTTGGTGACCGTTTTGGGGCCCGAAGGATGCCCCGAAGCCCCCCCGGCGCGCCGCCCGCGCCCGCGAATATTCCTCATGCATGTCTTCAAAGGGTGACCCCTTTTACAATAACAAGGCCATGCTTTCCCTCGTTCCCTAGGCCTCCACCCATACGCACATAGTCCGCGTCCCCCCCCATCACAGTGCTCGTCCCCGACCCGCGCAAGCACCTAGTGTGAATATATGAGACCCCGTGTTCGGTGTCTATCCTCCAATCAGGGTCAGCCGTGTCGTTTACCGTCCCCCATTCGTTTCCAAGAAGCACGGTGGTGCCGTTCCGACCCACGAAGCCAGATCCTCCACCACCCCCACGAAGACTTGTAAACGATCCACGCCCTCCTGCACCGGCACCGCCGTAGTACCCACCGCCGCCGCTTCCCCCAGTAAACCCGAAAGTAGACGAACCTCCGAGATACTTTGACCCGTTTACCGGGCCCGACCCCTCTCGATCCAAGCATATGCCACCTTCCGTTTGCTTTCCTCCCGATTGGGATGAATAATCTGCGGGTCCCCCCGTTAAACCTCCACCGGACCCTCCATTAACCCGCCCAGGATCGCCGGGATCTCCAGCCCCACCCCCACCACCGGCCGTGATAACATCCTCTATCGTGCCGCTTACCACCCACCGCAACGCAGAACGACCACCTCCCCCGGAACCCCCCACACTTAGATTGCTGGCTAAACCAAGCGGCCCACCACCACCGTAGCCCGCGGGGTAATTGAAATTGAAATTGAAATTGAAATTGTTTACAACATGTACCGTATGCGCCGGTTTTTCACCAAAAAGCCGGATGCGTCGGCTGCTATCTCTGGGCCCTCCCAACTATGTCAAACATGGAACTTACAAGTCAGGGCTAGACCGTGAACCACCTATGTCCAACCTCTCCAAGTGTGGTCGGGGGTTTTACTCCCCCCCGGGGAGGGTCTGAAGCGGTTTGAAAGCGGTGTGCAAGGAAGGCATGGGGAGGTGCTTTATGCGGAGGCTCGGCGAGTGGTCGTGCGTGATTTGGTGCGGTAGACAAGGAGGAGATAATGCAGCCATTGGACGGTGTGTGCGTGGAGTGAAGAAAGGATGCGAGATGTGGCGAGTCGTGCTTTGGTGACTAGTTTGTCGGGAGGGTCGGTGCGGAGGGTGAGGAGAGAGGTGAGACTTGCTATGGTGGACGAGTGCGGGGTGCCCGTGCGGCTCATGACAATGGGTAAGATGTCGACTTCGGTGCCTGGCCAGTGGTTTCGGATGGCATTTGCGAGGGGTGTGTATTTGTCCCTAATCAAGCTAGCTGTGTGTGAGAGGTTGTGGTCGGTGCAGTACTTCCATTCCCCTATCTGTATTTTCCTGATAGATGAGTATCGGCGGCGGCCGTTGTTGTGACCGACGAAGCGAGGTTCGAGGAGGCGTATGAAATCGGGTTTGTGTGCCGGGGGACGTAGTGCAGGTGGGAGGATTTCGGGGGGGAGGATAGCGGGGCACGAGGTTAGGGAGTCGGGCGAGAGACCTTCGTCTGCATCAACAAGGCGGGTGGGCGTGTGGGTGGGGTGTGGAGGGTGGCAGTCAAGAGGGGTGGAGGTGGGGGTGGGGCGGGTGAAAGACTTGATGGGTTTGTTACCGAAGTCTGCAGTGATAGTCTCCCAGCGTCCTCCGTTGTGGCGTTCCAGGAGGGATAGAAGGAGTTGTAGCGCGCTGTTGTGGCGGTCCAACTGCGGGGTAAGCATTGCCTTGACTCCAAGAATGCCCCGCACTCCCCACCATGACTATAGCCTCAGTGACACCTGCCGGAACTTGAACGATATCTTCGTTGTATCCCCCTCCCCCTCCACGATTATTAGAGCTTGATGAGCCACATGCTCCCCACGCCTTGACATGCAAAAGCTCCCCCGGTATCACACTCATTGTTTGATCCATTCCCGTATACGTAAAATATTGTGTTCCTCTGGCGGTCGTGTGGCTCCCGATCGGTTGCGGGCCCGCCGTGTTGCCGCGGGCGTCGATGAGCTCCACCCAAAAGTAATAGGTGGTCCCGCCAGCCAACCCGCTCACCGTGGCGACGCCATCCAAGTACCGTTTGATACCGGTAGCGTGGTCTTTCAACGACGAGTTGAGCACCGCCGCGGTCACGTTGGTGTAGTCCGCCGGAACTTCGTCGACGGTGTTTCGGTAAAGCCGTACCTCGGTAACGCCACTCATCTTACTGAGGTAGAGTAAGATTTTTCGATGCACCCGGGAATATTCGGAGCGTTCTCCTCTAGCCGGCTCATCACATTGCTCGTATGGCGGATGAAGTCCCCCTCCGACGTATACTCGGCTTCATTCAGGTGGCGGAGCGTGCATTCCGTGTTGATATCCCGAACAACTTCGCCGAAACGTGATGAATAGTCATTGTGCCGCTCCGCTTTGTTCGGCCATTCGAGACCCCGGTTCACCGCCGCCACGGATCCGCTGAGAAGTGAAAGACATCCGCTGACGATGGCGGGTATCCCGGTGGTGCCCGAAGGCTGCCCAATCCCGTACGTGAGATTAAGACAACCCACGCCTAGACTGAGTGCGACCGTGGTGAACAACGCCATGTCCGCACGACCCTTGAAGAGAGAGTAGGAAGCCCCATGCAAGCGTTTGAGTTCTTTAGCGTGCGTTCGCCACTTCTCGAGCAAAGGGTTGTCGATTCGAACAGCGGTGTCGTTGTTGCTCATTTTAGTTATCAGATAAGAAAAACAGTGCCGGGTCTGATGTCAAGTCCGCCCACGTCAACCCTTGTAATCATCCGGGGGTCCTCCACCGTGTTCCCGATGCTATTTTGCCGGATGCTCGTGGTAAAGCCGAGTAGGTAGTTCCATGGCGGAAGGTACGTGGTTACGTCGGGTCGGTTAGTGTTCGACAACCGCAGGTTTGTTTGGACAAGTGGCATTGTGTGTTACTACGTGTCAAAGAAAGAAAGCATGATGGTGACGCTAGACGATTCGTTTTCGGTAGTGGCCTCCACAGAGCTCTCCGCTAGTTCCGGGGTGAATTGTCATCATCGACGTCGAGGATGCCGCTGGTTTCAGATTGCGGCTCGAAGATTTCTACAAAGCCCTCGTGCAGCCCCTGACGCAAAACACTTCCAAGAAACTTCGCCGTTCCGAGCGTATGGCGGAAGGTCATTCTTCGGGTATTTGATAGAACGTGAGACAAATTATATAAGCCGTTGACTCGCCATTGCCAAGCTCCGCAAATTGCGTCGCAGTACACAGTTGAAGGTCGATCTCACCCACATTGTCAAGCGGTCGCCGGATCGGAATCCCCACAGTGTCTTCGTTCACCCCTTTGAGGCTTAGCTTCTGGCCCACGTAGCTCAGCGCGTCTTGCACTTGTGAGCCTGGAAGATATCCAAGGACGCTTAGGCCTTGGTACGGGTCGTCGACGAAGGTCTTGCTAGTGATTGCGAGCCCATAGGCTTGCGAGCCGTAGAGGTGAATCAACGAGCAATGCGAGACCGCGACCTGCCACCTTGTGCCGTCGATGCGATCAGTCCGAAACGTGCGGAAGTCGACTGGGACCCTTTCGTTTGGTCCGCGGACATTCATCCACACGTGAAAGAAGGGCGGATAAAGGCTACGCTCGGGCTCTTCCACCCAAAAAACGAGGCTGAAGGTGTAATCATTTACAAAAGTAGGCGTCCACGGGAGCACACTAGTTCTAAGTTTTGTCGGGCCCTGCAGGAGGTAGAAAGACATATCCCCGCGTAATAGCCGCGAACCGTCGCATATCCCAGCGCACGTGTTGCTTTGGACGTACGACGAATCCGCCATTTCACCAAAGACATTTCCACCGCGCCACGACTGCAAAAGAGCTAGGACTGAATCGTTGTTAGCTGGATCCCAGGTCTTATAGGAATTTGATTGTCGGATCGACGGGGAGCACAATAAGATTGAAAGGGGGTCGGGCTCCACACCTGTGAAGCCGGTGATCGGTGTGCACCACTCCAGCGCGAAACGAACATGGGGTTTACCTTGGAAGCCGCTACCGTTCTGAAAGGCTGGCGTGCGCACGGTGAAGGCGTGTTTCTCCCCGCTCACGCGCTCTTGCGTGCTAACGACGATTCTGCGCGCGACCATTTGCGCCTACTCTTTTTGCAATCAGTAGAAAACATTCACAAGCCCATCCGCTCCGACCACGATAAAGCCGTCGTAGTGGGAAAACACGTCTACTGTTACGCTTGTGTCAAGTGCAGCATCAAAGTTGACTGTGAGATGCGACACCGACGTTGAAACATCGATACCGTTCTGCGAAAGCATGGACTTGTGGCTCTGGGACTCAAGGTCGGTGGCGATAAGATATTTCCCCTCGTCGAGGCCCCAGGTTCCATCCGTCACAATTCCCATATGCTCTAGGGATCCGTAAGTGTGGAACGCCTTCTGAGTTTCAGCCCACGCCTCCGCGTCATAATCGACGGGCTTTTGATGGGGTTAATACTCCGTTGATGGAGTACTGATAACGCCCCGTGTTACCCACCGGGTTCTTGCGCTCGGAGACGTATTTGATGCTGTTGTAGTCGGATGCGTCCTTCCGAAACAAAGCTATTAAGGTTTTCAGCGACTTGAAAGGGGATGAGAAGGCCATCGACATAGAGCTGCTTCCATTTGGGGCGATCCACCGGTGCTGAGAGAAAGTGGAATACGGAAGGACGATCCCGCCACTATTGGCCTCAACCAAGGCACGATCGACGGTGGGATCAAGGTGGATCATCTCAGCGACATACTCCACGTCTTTGAGCACCCATGGCCTATTCCCCTCTTGCACCTTCTCCAAATCCCCCAAGGTCAATTCAAGTGTCAAATGGGTGCGGGCCATTGCACCTACAGGGAGGTACTTCTGCTGATTCGTGCCTATGATAGCACTCATAAGGGGGATGCAGAATATCCTATTGTTCGCAGCATCTACTTCCCTACTAAAACCCTCCGAGATCGTTCCGGCAGTTTCCATTTGGATTTTGTCCCCGGTGACGTCGAATAAGGCGTGGACAAGGGCGTTGTACTCCTCGATATTCTCTAGCACACCGCCGCCGGCACCCCCAGAAGCGGACACCTTCAAGGACCTGATGATCGCGTGCGCGGAGTAATCAAATTTGAATGATACTATTTCGCTGGATGCATCCAAGTTTTGTAGCTTAAATTTCAAATAGCTCTGACGCGTATTGAGATACTCGCCGCGGTTCCCGGTAGGAATGACAAACTTGATGGTGTTACCCGGGTTGAATCCGCTGGAGCCGTTCTCGGGGTAGATATGGACCCGAGACTTCGTGGCAGGCGCCGCCACCGGCTTGTTACCGTACACGAACGAATCACTGAGGGAGCTTCGCACTTCGGCCATGGTGTTCTTTTATAGTATCGTTGCAGAAAATATTTTCGTTAGCCTCTCTCAAGTCTAGAGCCGGATCCTTTCATCTGGCCGTAGGCGGATCTGACAGCCGCAGCGTGACCCTTCATACTATTTAGATCTGGCGCTTTTCCATCAAGAACCCCCTCCACGCCCCCCGCAATCCCGCCGATCCCGCGGGCAATCGCACCAGCCGACGCGATACCAGCACCGAGCACGGGGTTGAAGGCGGCGACAGGCGCAGCTGCGGAGAGCATCCATCCACCGAGCTTATTTCCAGCGACACGAACACCGTGCGCGACCTTCTGGCCAATGTTTCGAAGGCTGTGGAGCTTTTGACCGATGTAGCGCCCGAGTCCCATGGTTGTGCGTGTCTGCTATAAGCCCAGATTTTTGTTTCACATGGGTGCTTTACCCTTTTTCCGCCTCTCGGCTAGCTTTTGTTTAATAAATGAAGCCTTCTCCTCCCCACCTTTTTTCTTCATCCCCGGCTTTAATTTCACCCCCAATCTCTCTGCTACTTCATCCATTACCCCCGGTCGAAAGAGAAAAGGGTTGTCTAGAATCCAGTCATCGTGGGGGGTTTGGTTTAGTTTGGTTTGGCTCGGAGAGAGGTCTTCGAAAGATCGAACAAGATGTTTAACACCCGATGTTGATGGCGCGTCAATCGAAGGCTTTTGTTTGGAGTACGGGGTAAATGACCTCGGGTTCGCCGCTTCCATCATTGGTTTTTCCGGCACAGGCACGGCCTGGGGCATTTGCCTCTCGGATTGGGCGATGGGTGACGCGGCGTATTGAAATTGAAATTGAAATTGTTTACAACATGTACCGTATGCGCCGGTTTTTCACCAAAAAGCCGGATGCGTCGGCTGCTGTCTCTGGGCCCTCCCAACTATGCCATACAGGGAACTTACAAGTCAAGGCTAGACCGTTAACCACCTAATCCAACCTCTCCAATGTGGGTCGGGGGTTTTACTCCCCCCCGGGAAGGTGTGCAAGTAGAGGCGAAGGTTGTGTGCATTTAGGGTCGTGCGAGGGGGTAATGTGTGGATGCGCGGCGGGAGGTCGTGCGGGACTTGATGCGGTATATGAGTAGGAGGTGATGCAGCCATTGGACAGTATGCGTGTGGAGTTGTGCAAGAATACGAGACGTGTCGAGGTGTGCCTTGGAGACGAGTTTATCAGGAGGGTCGGTGCGGGCGGTGAGAAGGGAGGTGAGACTCGTGATGGTGGAGGAGTGCGGTGTACCTGTGCGGCTCATGACGATGGGGAGGATGTCAACCACTGTGCCTGGCCAGTGGCATCAGATGGCGTTTGCAAGAGGTGTGTATTTGGAGCGTATGAGGTCGGCTGTGTGGGAGAGGTTATTGTCTGTGCAGTACTTCCATTCCCCTATCTGAATCTTTTTTATGGATGCGTAACGGCGGCGACCGTTGGAGTGACCAACGAATCGGGGTTCGAGGATGCGGATGAAGTCAGGTTTGTGTGCAGGGGGACGAAGCAGGGGGGGGAGAATCTCAGGGGGGAGGACGGCGGGGCATGAGGTTAGGGAGTCAGGCGAGAGACCTTTGGCAGCAGCAACAAGTCGGGTGGGCATGTGGGTGGGGTGGGGTGGGTGGCAGTCAAGCGGAGTGTGGGTAGGGGTGGGGGAAGCAAAGGATTTTATGGGTTTATTACCGAAGTCTGCGGTGATGGTTTCCCAGCGTCCTCCGTTGTGGCGTTCCAGTAGGGAGAGTAGGAGTTGCAGAGCGCTGTTGTGTCGGTCCTGTCTTAGACCTGCCGTGTGGCCGTTGCTAGTGAATTGGCCACATAGGGGGCAACGCAGGGTGGGGTTGTGAGTAAGTAGGCGGGTGTTGTGGACGCCCCACATGAATTCTTGCTTGTGTGTGAACTGTATATTTGTGAGGGTTGAGTGTTTTTTGTGGTAAGAGAAATCGGCGCCGTCCTTCGCGGCGCGGGCGAGGAGGGCGCCGTGTTTGGTTGTCTGCGAGAGAGGGGTGTGTGTGTGTTTTGTGCTGTAGGTGTGTCCGTCGGTTTTGAGGTTGGTGTATCTGTAGGGTATGGGGTCTCCTAGGGTCTGTGGAACGAGGGTGTATGGCAAGGTCCAATGACCTATCGTGACCTCGGAACCTGTGATGTATGTAGTGTCGGGTGGGTGACCATCCGCGACGAGGTTGGCGAGGGTGTCAGCGAGGTCGTTGCCCAGGGAATGGTTATGGGCTTTGATTTTGCCGAGGTGTGTACGGATGCCTGCGTCGCAGCGGGATTTAAGGGTGTGTGTGATGGATAAGAGGGTGTCACGGTGAATGTTGTGGCGGTAGGCGGAAGGGCAGTTTAAGTAACCTTGTATGAGGCGGAGGGAGCACGCACTGTCTGTGAGGAGGTGGGTGCGGCCAAGTTGGAGGCCTACGTCTATGCCAGCTAATTCAGCGCGGTTTATTGTATGTGAGGGAGGGGTAGAGGTCACCATGATTTTGATGTCGGTGTCCGAGGCGGGGTGGGTAGCTGCTGCTCCGAGGGGGGACGAGCTTCCTTTTTTCGAGCCGTCTGTGTATACAAAGTCCTGCCAGTTCCAAGCAGGGGTGCCTCTAGTGGGGGGGTACGTTAGATGCACGCGGTCCGGGAGGGGGTATGTGAAGGGGTGAGTTGGGTTCGGGGGGAGGTGGTATATACCCGCTGAGTGGGGTGAGTAGCTGTCAAAGAGGTGTGGAGGAGGGGGGTGATGATGGGGTTGGGGAGGTGAGTGTCGTAGATAGATTCGAGAGTGTTGTGAAGTGCGGTCATGGCTGTGGGTGATGGGAGGGTGGAGAGTGCGAGGGGGTTGGCGACGAGATATATGTCGACCATCCATCGTGTGCCGAATGGGGTAGGGGTGGGGTTGCCAGTGTGTTGGTCGGGGGGTAGGAAGGTGTTTGCGTCATTGGGGAGGGTGTAAAGGTGGTGGGTGTATGGGGAGTTGATGTACTTGGAGTGGCGGTATGGTGTGTGTTTCCATCGGGGGAGGATGAGGATGGTTGCGCTGGGTGTGTGAGGGGCTGTGAGGTGTGCGCTGGTGATTGCGTGTTCCATGGCTCGTCTCATGCATTCGTGGTCGTATTCGGGGTTGGCTATGTTGGTGTCTTGCCAGGTGTGCGGGGCATTGCTGCCGCTAGATGAGAAGACTATATCTTCGGGGTAGAGGGAGTGGTAGGTGTGGGAGTGAAGTGATTTATTGAGGGGGTCGGAGTAGAGTTCTGTCTGTATGTGGAATGTGTGTCGGAGAGTTGTGAGGAGGTCTTCTCTGGTGGCCCATCTATTACGGGTGGTGGTGGCGGGTGTGGGTGAGTGGATTTCTGAGCGGGAACCTAGGCGGGTGAGGAGGTGGTAGACCTCCTCTTCGAACGTATGCTGCGAGAGGTCGGGGCGGAAGAGTTGGTAGAGGTGGCGGACGCGGGGGCCGTTAAGGGTGGTGACCGCGCGGCCGTCGGGAGTGCAGAGTATGGTGGTGTCGTGGAGTGATGGGTGTGCGTGGATGGCGAATTTACCGGTAGGGAGCATGTCTAGGTCGGGGTTGATGGGGTCATGGTTGAATGTGATTAGGGGGTGTGACCAGGGAGGGGGTCCGGGTTCTGGCAAAATGGGTGTGGTGGAGGGGACATAGCCTGAGTTGAATGCGGTGAGGGCGGTGGGGCCGGAGGGGGTCTCACTGATGGTGTCGTGGAGTTGTAGGCATGGGGCCCACTGGACTTCGTGGAGGTGGGTGAGGTCGTGTTGTTGGCCGCGAGCACACCATTCGCACTGCCATGTGGCGGGTCCCTGAGCTGGGCGGCATTGGGAGTGTATGGCAAAGTGCGGGCATGTGCAGCAGGTGGAGGAGGGTTCTATGTGCAGGGGGTCATGACAGATGGAGCAGGCGGTGGGGGAGGGGGAGGGGAGGCATACCGATGTGGGAGTGGAGGAGATGAGGCGGAAGCCGTCGTCGAGTTGTAACTGAATGTCCCATTCCGTGAGGTGTTCCGGGGCCCATTCAACCATGTACTGCGTTTGGCCGTATTCTGTGTCCTTGTGTTTGGAAATGATGCGTGTTACGTCGCAGGGGGGGTAGTGGTGGTCTGAGGGGGTGAGGTATTCTGTGTCTAAGTGTGTGGTGGGTGCGGTGGGGGTGGGGTGAGTGGTGCGGGAGGTGTAGATGCCGGATGAGAGGGTGGGGGGTGAGCGGGGGAGGTGAGGGGAGAGGAGGGGAATCCATGAGGGGTGTATAGTGGTGGGGGGGGATGCTTGGTTGGTAGTGAGGCTTGTGATGGGGAGGCGGTTGTGGATAGTATCGAGGGGTTCAGTGAGGATTGCGGCGAGGAGGCGGATGGGAACTGAGAGTGGGGTGGTGGACCCCGTGAGTGTGGTGATGGATTTGCATGATTTGAGGATGAAGGAGGATGAGGTGGCTCTGAGGAGGACTTGTGGCCACGAGGTGATGTTACTTTTCCAGAGGGGGGTGAGGCGGGGTAGGAGGGAGGCGTGTGTTTTGCGGGGGGAGAAATCGCAGTAGGCTTGTTTATATGTGTGAGGGTCGGTGATGTGTGTGGCTTTGTCCCGGAGTGAGGCGAGGAGGGCGTTGTCTTGAGTGGTGAAGTGGGCGCGGATTGTGGAGGCGATAGGGTTGGTGAGGGAGAGTGGAGGGATGTTGTGGAATAGGGTGCCCGCATCGCGTTGAGCTCTGACTAAGCACTTTAGTGTGGGTGGGGTGTAACAGGTTGACATGATGGATTCCGAGGGCCAGTGGGAGTACGTGGTGGATAGGGTGCGTATGTGTGCGCGGGCCATGTGGCCTCTGTAGCCTGAGTTGTTCATGATTTTATGTAGGTGGCAAACTGTGAGTTGTGCGGCGTGGGCTTTGAGGGAGGGGAGGCCGTATCCTAGGTCTGATGTAGGGCGGTGAAGGGCGGTGCGGGGAAGGTTACGTACCGAGGAGACGGCGGAGCGGAGTGCGCGGCAGATTTGTCCTTCGAGAGTGTCGAGTTGGGAGTCGGTGAAGAGGCCGAGCTGGAGGGTGAAATGCTTTCCGATGAGGAGTCCACGGATGACCCTGATTCTGCGGGATTGTGTTAGTGGGGAGGTGGAAAGGGTGGTGATGAGGGATGCAGTGGTACGTTTGAGTTCTTGCCAGTGTTTGGTGAAGTTGAGGGAGGTGTTCAGTTCTACCCCTAGGACGCGGTATGTGTCCTTGGGGCCAATGGAGGGGATGGGGGCCGGGGTGGAGTTTAGGGAGATGAACTGAGTTTGCAGGCGGGATGCGAGGAGGGTAGTGTTGGCGAGGGTGAGGGCGTTGCCTGTGCGCCAGAGGGCGCCGGTGATGCAGCATTTGCGGATGTTGACGGTCATGCCCGTGTAGGCGCTGAAGAGGGAGAGTTTTCTGAGCTGGATGGTCATGTTGGGGGTCGAGCCCGTGGCGAGGCTGAGGTCGTCGGCGAAGCCGTGTCCTGGGTATGTGGCTGTGGGTTCTGTGGGGTCGACGTTAGTAGCGGGGGGGCCTGGGCGGTATCCCCGGCTTCCCACCGTGAGCCAGCGAAGGAAGGGTTCAAGGAAGAGGGTGAATAGAAAGGGGGAGAGGGTGTCGCCCTGGAGGGTTCCGCGATTAATGTCTATAGAAGGGGTGGGGCCATGTGGTGTAATATAGTCTGTGGTTGAGACCCCGTAGAGGTGTTCGCATGTGTCGACAAAGGTGGGGGGCATACCGAGTTGACGCATGTGTTTGAACATGATACGGTGGTCCGCGGCGTTGAAGGCGCCTTTGAAATCTGCGTACATGACGTAGATGTCTTTGTTGTGGAGTTTCGCGTCCTCCATTGTCATAATGAGGGAGGAGAGGGCGTCGTGGATACTGCGGTGTTGTCGGAATCCGTCCTGTTGGTCGCTGAGAATGCCGTGGGTTTCGGCGTACTTCGAGCCTGCATCTTTGATTAGTGCTGTCCATAGTTTAAGGAGGTTATTCATGAGGGCGATAGGGCGGTAGTTATCGAGGAGGGAGGGGTCGCCTTTTTTATGTAGGAGGCATGTTGTGCTGTGGCACCAATCAGGAGGGGTGTAGGATTTGTGTGCTAGGAGGGAGAGGAGAGAGAAGAGGGCGGAGCGGGTTGCCGGTGGTAGGAATTTGATTATTTCATTGGGGATACCGTCGGGGCCGGGGGCTTTGCCGGTGCCTAGGGAGTTGAGGGTTTTATCGAAAGTGTCGCGGGTAATCATGTCGGCAAGGGTGAGAGAGGGGTCACCGCGGGGTTCGATGGTAAAGTTGTCGGGGTTGTCGGGGAGTTCCCATGGGGGGGTGGGTAGTTCGTGTGGGGTGGCGCAGCCGAGTTCGGTGGCGAAGTGAGAGTGTACCGCGTCAATGACGGCTGAGGGAGAGGATGCGGTGGTTTTATCGGGTTTGGTAATGCGGTGGAGGGTGGAGGCGGCGCCGGCGGGGGGTAGGAGGCCGCTTTTAATTTTCAATTGGCGGTGGGAGAGTTTGGGGCAGGTGTCGTAGGCCGCATTGGCTCGAGTTTTTATTTTCTTTATCTTATCCGTGGTGGTGGCGTGAAGGAGCTGGCGTATGCGTGCTTGGCACTGTTGTTTGATGGCGTCAGGGGAGAGATATTCGGTTGTGTTTAAGAGGGCTTGGGCGATGGGGAGGGGGCCGTTGTTTTTGCTGCATTTACGGAGTTTGAGTATGTGAGTGCGTGTTTTATTTGTTAGCCAAGTAGGGTCAAGGGACGCTTGGGGTGGGCGGGGTTTCTTGGCGGGGAGGAGGGGCCAAACTGTGGCTGCGTGGTCCATGTGTTGGGAGAGGAGTTTGGTGAATTGTGAGGCTAGGGTGTCGAGGGTGTCGGGGGAGGCCGAGGTGTGTGAGGTGTTGAGTATTTCTGCGTGGAGGGCGGCCGTTTGGTTGATGAGGTCGGGGGTGCTGGATTGGTACGCTTTTATGTGGTCGGGTGTGAGGGGGAGTCGAAAGGTGAGTTTGCGCGTTGTGTGATGTGTGTGGGGGTGGGTATGGGGAGGGGGGGGTGTGCCATGAGTGTGAAAGGGGCGGGAATGACGAGGTGGATTGCAGAGTGGTCAGTAAAGTGGGAGGGGGAGGGGAATATCGAGCAAGAGGATGGTGGGAGGGTGATAGGCGAAGGAGGCGTGGTGAGCCAGTGGTCAAGGCAGCCCCCGCTGCGGGGGAAGGTGGGGATGGGGTCGTGGAGGGGGTGGAGGTGGGTTTTGAGTAAGGAGGTGAAGGCACGGTGACATGTACCTGTGTCGGTGGTCGATTGGAAGTCCCCTCCCCAGAGGGTGCGATGTTGCGGGTGGTCGTCCGCTAGGCGGAGGCCCCAGGCTGCGACTTCTGCGTAGAGGCGGGTCAGTTGGGGGGTGTGGAGTTGGGGCATGTAGGTACCTATCAGGAGGTAAGGGGTGCCTGAGTGGGGGACGATTTTTAGTCCGGCGATATGGGGGATGAGGTGGGGGGGCGGGGTTAGGACAGTGGCAGACTTGAATGAGGCTCTGCGGACCGCGAAGAGAACTCCTGCGTTGGGTAGGGGCACCGGTGAGTAGCATGGTCGGGAGCTTTTGAGGTGGTATTGGGGGAGGGCTATGCGCCAGCGGGATTTATGGGTGTCGTGGTTGGTTTCTGTGAGTATGAGGACGTCCGGTTGGTGGGAGGTGGAGAGGTGTTCAACATCCATAATGGAGGTGTGTAGGCCGCGGGTGTTGAGGTTGATGAAATGTAGTGGTTGGGATGTGTGGTGTGGGAGGATGGGGGAGGGGAGGGAGGGGGTGGTGCTGGGGGGGTCGTCGGGGGGGCTTTCGACGGGTGGAGGTTGGAAGGGAGGGGGGAGGAGAGGAGGGGAGGGGGGGATAGGAGTGGGTGGGGGCTGAGGGGGGGGGTAATGTGGGGGGGTGGAGGGCGTCGAGAAGGTGGTGACGGCCCTGCGGTAGGGGGGCGGAGCGGAAGGTGTGGTTCCATAGGAGAGTGTGGAGGGTGTAAACCGTGTTTCGGGGGTCGAAGGGAGGGGGATTGTATGGTTGGTCGGGGGGAGCAGTGGCGATGAAGTAGGTGTGTAGGAGGGCGTGGGTACCGCACGACCATGCTCTGTCTGAGTCGTCTTGCCGAGGAGGGTTGAGCAGGCGGAGGGTGCCGACAGGAGGGGGGGGGGGAGGAGTTCCAGTCGGAGAGGAGAGCGAGGGAGCGGGTGAGGAGTTCGGGTGGAGGAGAGTGATGAAGAGAGTCCACCCATGTGGATGAGGTGTGAGTGATGTGTAGGAGGCCGAAGTGTGAGTGTTGCCATGTGAGGACGAGGAGAGAGTGGTTAGGTGTCCCCGGTCGGGGGGGGGGTGCCTCGGTTGTCTAGGTTCGTCCATTGGCTCGGGTATTGGGAGTGGTGGTGGTGGTTATCGACTTCGTTGTTAGTGATAACAGTGTACGTGGCGGAGGAAGTGGAGTGAAGTTTAGTTAATGTGGTAGCTAGGCAGGATAGGTTGGAGAGGTCCTGGTATTGCCCCCATTGGAAGGAGGGGACAGCGGAGATATCGAGGCTGCCGATGGTGGAGGGGAGACCGTGTTCTAGGTTGAGGTCAAATAAGTAGTTATGCACTGTTAAGCTGCAGGTGCGGGAGTTAAAGTGGTTCGGGAGAGCGGAGCGAGTCACGGTGTTTACAGTGTGTCTGCGTATGTCGGGTTGGGGGGCGGGGAGGGAGGTGTGGGGTCTAACCTCGGGTTTGTCCTTAGGGGGACTAATGATGACTGACGGCCGTATCGGCCGGGGGTGACCTGGGGGAGCTGTTGGGATTGGGGGAGGCGGTGGTGGCCTGTGGGGGGCCGGTGGTCTCCTCTAAGTCTTCCTCTAGCAGGTCGTCAGAGTTGCCGAAGTCGAGTTCTTCTTCTCCAGGGGAGGAGGGCGGAAGGGGAAGGTGGGCGGGGTCAGTGGGGGGGAGGGGGGTGTCCGAGGTCGGGGGAGGTTTGGGGCTGTGGTGGTGAGGGGGGGTAGGGGTATCGTGTTGGGGTGTGAGGGAGGGGCGCGGGGGGGCGCGGGGTGGGGGTGATGGGGAGGTCTGTTTGCGGTAGGGGCGGGAGTGCTTGGTAATGCCCGCAGGGGGCGCGGGTTTGAGTGAGGGGTCTGTGGGGGGGGCGAGGGTGGGGAGGGGAGCCTGTTTGTGTGGGTGGGACGGAAGGGGTGGAGGGGGGAAGGGAAGGAAGAGGGGGGGTGAGGGTAGGTGTGGAGGTCGGGGGAGCGGGGAAGAGGGGAGGGGGTTGCATGTGGGGGTGGGGGGGGGGTGGTGAGGAGGAGGAGTCCATGGGTTCGGAGGAGTCTTCTGTGAGGGTAGGGAGGGGGGTGGGGGTAGGAGTGGGGGGGAGGGCTGTGGGGGGAGCTGGAGGTTTGGGGGAGGGGTGGACGTGGTAGGAGGAGGTGGAGAAGGGTTGAGAGGCAGTGGAGTGGTGGAGGGGCCATGGGGAGGGGGAGGTGTGGGTCGTGGTGGTGGAAGAAACTTGGATGTCAGGGAGGGAGGAGAGGTCGAGGGGGAGGTCGTCGTCGTCCAGCATGTGGAAGTCGGAAGGCTCCATATGCCACTGGCTGGTGGCTTGGGTGTCTGTGTGGTGGCGGGACCATTGGAGAAGGAGGGCTGGGGGGTTGCGGTGGAGGGTGTATTTTTTTGTGATTGTGAGGGGCGGCGGAGAGGGGGTGGTGGTGAAGATAGGGTCCGTGAGTCGGGCCTTACCGAAGGTGGAGTAGTGGTGGGGGGTGATGTTGAGGGTGCAGGTGGATGGAATGCATGTGCCGCGGTGGGTGTATGTGTGTGTGAGGGGAATGGAGACTGTGCTGTTACTGGAGATGAGGATGCAATACATTTCGGTGCTGAGGAAATTTGAATGCTGGTGGTGATGGTGGGAGAGGTGGATGGGTGGGAGCGAAAGTATGAGCCATCGGGGAATTTTTTCAGGGTTGTGTAGTGATAGAGGCTGAGGGGGTGTTGGGAGGGGGGGTGGATGTGGGGGTGTGTTGAGTGAGGTATTCTGCGGCTGTCTGGGATAAGAGGGTGTATAGCCAGTGTGTGGGTGGAATGGTGCCGTCTGAGTTGATGCATGGAAGGGAGAGGGAGTGGCGGGACTGTACGAGGACTGTGGTGAGGCAGGTGTCAGTCCAGGACGAACCTGGGACATGGCCTGTGACGGGGGGGGGTGTGATGGTAATGGTGTGAAGGTGATGGTCCGGGGGTACTGGTTCATAGGGTGAATAAGGAAATATGTGAAGGGATACAGGGCCGGATTGTGAATGAATGGGATTATTGGGCAGGTGGAGGATATTTACCCAGAATGAGGATGGGTCGGACTCGATCGGGGTGGGGGTGTCCAGCGGTTGGAGGGCGTCCGCGAACTGGAGGGTGAACTGAGCTTGCTCGGGTAGGTCTTCGAGTCTGCTCTGGGTGTGGGTCGGGGAGGTTGGTCCGGTTGAAGTGAGAGCCGTCGCGAGGTCGGAGGTGAGGAGGTCCTGCAGGAAGGCGATTGCCTCTTGGCCGGTGATACCGGTGAATAGGGGGGAGCGGATTTTCACCCTTCGGCCTGGGACTCCTGGAGCCGAGGCATCACGGAGAAAGCGAATTTTCTGCTGACTTAGTTTTTCCATGAGCGAAGGGGAGGAGGTCGCGGAGGGGGGTACTGGACCGGCTGAACTGAACTCACGCTGGCGTGAAGTCAGTTGGTACAGGAGGCCCACCGCTATACAAGAGGTGGGAATAGTCATGTGGATTTCTTGAAAGCCCGTGTGGAGCTCGACCGGGAGGGGTGTGGCATCGTCGCATTTCGGAGCCGTGGGGTGGGGTGTTCGAGAGGTGGTCGCGGTCCACCGAGTGTGGTGGGCGAGTTCCCGGCCTATTAAATTTTTAGGGCGGTTGGGGAGATCAGTGAGGTCATGGAGGCAGTCGAGGAGCCAGCGACGGGCCAACGAGCATGCCGACGTGATCGGGTCGGAGTGAGTCGGATCCGGCAAGAAGACGCCGTGGATCCAGAAGCGAGCGAGTTGGGGGGGGTGTTGGAATACTGGCCTGTAAGGAGGAGTGAGTCGACCATACGGGTGGAGAAGTCGTCGGCCTGTCCGAGGGTCTCGGTTGACCGTGGGGGAGATAGGACCAGGGGGGTCTGGAGTCCACGACGGAGAGGAAGGGGGTCCAAGGGTGTGCCCATGATTTGTTGGGGGTGGTTGAGTTGGGGGGCGGTGAGAAACGGGGTCAGCGGGAGTCCCGCGAGTGCATTCCTGGGATGGTAGAGGTCCGTGAAGCGGTCATGCGGCGGGGGATCCCTCAGAAGCGCCTGCCTGTAGGTGGGGGAGGGGGTAGGGGTCGAAGACATGGCGATCGAGTAGGATTCCGAGTGTTGGAGATGGGTGTAGGGGGTGAGTGTGGCTTTTCGAGTTGGTGTTTGAGAGTAGTGCGCGTGTTGGCTGCACGCGACCAGGCCCGATGGGACCAGGGTTTTGTGGATGTTGGCGGCGGACAGGGACGTCCGGACGCTCGGAGGGGCGCGATGTGGCGCGCCGTCTCCCGGGGGAGAGGCTTTTTGTAAACGGTGTGTTGTTTTGGTGTGTCGCCGTACTTTGAGGGTTACATGTTTAGTTTTTGAAGTGGATGGCGCGATAGCTGTCGGGGGGACGAAATTCAAATCCCTGGAAGCTGCGCCTTTGAGTGTGTACCGTCTGGTGTCGCTACGGATCCACTGACCCGTGTGAGCTAGGCTCGGGTGGGGAGAGGTGGATGGTGCACGCTGTCCAGCGGCCCTGTCCACCAGTCTTGCGCTCGATGGGAGGCCAGGCCCAGAGCGAAGACGATCGGCGTTGCTCATCCGAGCTACCGACCCATCCCTGTTTTGTGGTTCAGTAGTACTTTAGTAGTACTTTGGATCTTTTTACTGTCTTAAGTGACGGTAGGAAGCGTTTTTTCACGCGGCGTACTTAAAGTGATCATACGGTCGCATGATTGAACTCGCCGCTGGCTGCTGTAAAATCGTCGGTGCCGGGGTGTTGTTCCCCATTGTCCAACCACGCGTAAATGGTAAGGGCTCGGGTTGATTGCCCGGCGTGGATTCACCAGTTGTTACTGTTTGCACCACGTTTACCCGCACATTCTGATTTCGCGAAACGCGGGTTATCGGTTTCGGTTTTTTAGCGGCCGCTCGTGTGCGTGCCGGTTTCTTCCCCACTGTCGGCTGCTTTTTCCCCCATTGAGTATTTTTGGTCTTTCGCCGCGGCATTGCTGTCATGTATACCTATACGGTCGAAATTCTTGTACAGCTCCCCCGTGCCTGTGTCAGCGAACATGAATGCGTAGGGCCGGTCAAACACGTACCGCATGACCTCGTGTGCTTCATCCCGCGGAAGCGTGATCAGCTCCCCGAATATCGCTGTGGTTTCCTTCTTGTTCCGGGGCTTGTACATCAAAAAGTGGCTGAGCGTCTTGCGTATGCCAAGCGGCATCGAGTTGTAAGACTGAACAAGGATGATGATGGACAGTCGGTAATGGCGGCGATTGAATATCAGCTCGCGCAGAATGTGCTGAATCTCATTATCTTTCAAGGAAGCGGTCACGTCATCGAGGACCAACAAGGTATTCTTCTCTTTCTCCGCCGATTGCTTCACCGCCTCGCGGATCCCGTCAAGCGTGCCCCAATCCAAATCGTCGTACATTCTGTCGTGGTTCTTGAAGATGTTCCGCTTTAGGCTCGCCACGCTGTGAGATGGCATGACAACGTGGACGTGGTGAAAGGCCTTGCGGTAAGCTTGCTTGCTCGAGAGGAGGTTGACGAGCATGGAGGTCTTTCCAATCCCCGCAGATCCGATTATAGCCATGAAAAAGGGGCGATTTGGAAGGGGATCGACGACTTGCTCGTGGATTTTCTTGTCACACAGAAATGCCGGGGGTTTCACTGTGAATGTCGATCTTTTTTCGATGCTGAACCGCATTTTACGTTCTTTCTTTTGTAGTATCGTCTGATTTCTTTTGGAGCCACCCCCTAGGTAACTGCCTCCAAAACTTGGTATTGTTCGTCGGTGAACCCAAACCCGTCGTAGTTTTCCTTCCACCACGCCGCCGTCCCATAGTTTGAGCTCCGAGCAAGCAAATGGGGAACTATCGGGGCGGACGTACTCGCAGACACGGACGAAACCGCTTCACCGTGAACTACCTCCGAACCGATGGTCGATAAAAGGGAGAATGGTTCAGGTCTGGAAGTAGACGAAGTAGACGCCATGGTTCTAGTTGGTTCTATTTTATTTTCTACTGTCTAGTTTAGAAAAAGAAATGGCATGGGACGGGGTAATGATCTCGAGCGCAGCGACGGCAGTGACGGAGACGGTGAACAAGACACCGTTCCTGAAATATCTGGCGATACTGGGGGGAGCGTTGTGGCTAGTGGAGAGGTTCCGGCCGGCGAAAAAGAACCAACCAGCCATCCAGATCCAACCAGCCCGAAGCCCAAAACTAAACGAGTAGCAAGCGAGAAGATGAAGGCAGCTCTTTTGCGCGCCAGGACGGCAAAGGCTGAAAAGCGTCGGTCGAGGGCCAAGCAACCAACAATCCAGCCCCAGCCCCAGTTTTTCTTTGATATCGTTTAAAGATGCTCCAGCAGCTGTTCTTGGACACGGGGTACGCTGACGCGATACTTGATGACGGTACACACGTTTTCTCCCTACTAGGTCCCCTGACCGTCCCCCAGGGTTTCAACATGCAGGTTAGGCTGTTGAACGCGTGGCTCCCGCATACCTATTACAGCATCTTCGAGGGGAATGACACGTTGATTCTTCATTACGACGACGGTGGTGAAATTCCGGGACAGCCGATCACCATCAAGCTCCCCCGCGGCAACCGGTCGATCGACGATATCGTCGCATTCCTAAACCATGGAAGACTCGATCAGTACGTGGCGAGTTACGATGAGAATACGAATAGGCTGTCGTTGCGTGGAACGGAAATCGCGGATCACCATGTTGTGATCGGGCAAGGTACCACGTGCACGCGTCTACTAGGCTTATTAGTCGGTGATTCCGCACAAATCGTTGAAGGAGAGTTGTTGCTCACCGCTAGTCGTATCGTGGATTTGACGCGCACGAGTAGTGTCTTCGTGCATAGCAACCTCCTCACTCAAAACCGCGACCCCCGGACAAGGCGTGTGGGTGACATCTTAGCGAAGATCCCCAGCTCGGCACAGTTCAATGGCATTGATCACTACAGCTCGGACGCCTTCGTGGACGTGGCCAACCGCTACCTAAGCTACGTGAGCATCCGGCTAAGCGACGATGACGGCCGAACTTTGGATCTCAACGGCGGGCGTTTCACGGCGACGCTAAAAATAGCTTTTGCTAAGATTAACAATGAACCAGTCACGGCAAGTATCGGCGCCGCTGCGGCTGAACGGCCGCCGGGCGGTGGAGGTGGACCTCAGCCAGGTCGGATCCTTGTACCGGGAGCTAGCGGCCCGCCTGACGGTGGAGGAGACGGAAAATGATCGGCAGGACACGGACATTGAGGGAGTCACGACGGACTTGACGGCGCTCACTGACACGGTAGCTGCGTTTTCCAACGAGTTCAGCGCGGCAAACATCCGCACCGACAACATTACCGTTATCGGCTTTGACACCGACATCACCGTGGGCGCCTCGCTCTTGCCGACGACGGCGGCGTTGGTTGGACCGATTCACTCGCTTGGCAGCGAAACGCACGAGTGGAAGACTGTGCACGCCGAAGAGGTTATGCTTGTTGGCGCGAGCTTGAGTAACACCTTGGGCGAATTGAGGAGTGATATATCCGCCATCGAGGATCAGAATCTTGTGCAGCACCTGAAAATCGAGGGAGACGGGCTCATCGGCGTTGACCAAAACAAACGTGACTTTGGTGCGCTGGACTACCCATGGTGGACCATCTACTACACCGATATCGTGAGTGACAGCATAAATGCCAACATGCTCAAATCCAGCCGCTCGGATACCGATGACATCTCGGTGTACGCCAATCTCGTGCCAAATGACACGGACATCGGTGGGAATACGATTGGGACGGAGACGAAACCGTGGCGCACGGGGCACTTCCACAACGTATACGCCAAGAATCTATTTGGGCAGAATGAGGAGGGTTACTCTCGCCGGGTGCTGCTCGACGGGGACCAAAGCGTGAGCTCCTCAATTACCCCAGAGGCTGATAAGCTAGTCGATTTCGGCTCGACAACGAGGCCCTTTAGCAAAGCCTATTTTACGGACTTGTACGGGCTAGACGCCTCCGGCACGCCACGGAGGGCGCTGTTAGAAGGGGATTCGGGGATTGGCCAAGGCCCACCCGGTCCCACCGGCCCGCCGGGGGAGGACGGCGCCCAAGGCCCACCGGGAGAAGACGGTGCCCAAGGCCCGCCGGGGGAAGACGGCGCCCAAGGCCCACCGGGGGAAGACGGCGCCCAAGGCCCACCGGGGGAAGACGGCGCTCCCGGCGGGCCACCCGGCCCCAAGGGCGACCCCGGCGAGGATGGTGCCCAAGGCCCACCGGGGGAAGACGGTGCCTAAGGCCCACCGGGGGAAGACGGCGCTCCCGGCCCGGCCGGCCCCAAGGGTGATGACGGTGCTCCCGGAGGGCCACCCGGTCCTAAGGGCGACCCCGGCAACAACGGGGCCGACGGGGAAGATGGCGCACAAGGCCCCAAGGGAGACCCCGGTATTGACGGCGCACAAGGCCCTAAGGGAGACCCCGGGAATGACGGCGCACAAGGCCCCAAGGGAGACCCCGGCAACAACGGTGCCAAAGGCGACCCAGGTAATTACGGTTTACCAGGCCCCAAGGGCGACCCTGGTAACAATGGTGCTAAAGGCGGTAAAGGCGACCCCCGAAATGACGGCCCACCAGGCCCCAAGGGCGACCCCGGCAACAACGGTGCCAAAGGCGATAAAGGCGACCCAGGTAATGACGGTTTACCAGGCCCCAAGGGCGACCCCGGTAACAATGGTGCTAAAGGCGATAAAGGCGACCCGGGTAATGACGGTTTACCAGGCCCCAAGGGCGACCCTTGTAACAATGGTGCTAAAGGCGATAAAGGCGACCCGGGTAATGACGGTTTACCAGGCCCCAAGGGCGACCCTGGTAACACTGGTGCTAAAGGCGATCCCGGAAATAACGGTTTACCAGGCCCCAAGGGCGACCCTGGTAACAATGGTGCTAAAGGCGATAAAGGTGACCCCGGAAATAACGGTATACCAGGCCCCAAGGGCGACCCCGGCAACAATGGTGCTAGAGGCGATAAAGGCGATCCAAGAAATAACGGTTTACCAGGCCCCAAGGGCGACCCCGGCAACAATGGTGTTAAAGGCGATAAAGGCGACCCAGGTAATGACGGCGCTCATGGTCCAACCGACCCGCCCGGAACCACGTCCTTCAGTGGGATCACAGATAAACCGACGTGGGTGGGCAAGTTTTCATACGAGGATATTGGGCAGTTCATGGACCCACAGGTCCCCTCAAATTTTGACATCGTTGTTGATGACTCTCTTACGCCCGTTGCCGATGTTACTTACAACCTCGGGCAGGATATGAGGCGCTTTCTATTCGGCTACTTTCAGCGCGTGCGGCTCAGTGGGGAGGCGCCCTTCTACGACGACGAGGCGGTGACGCATGAGTATATGAGGACGTATGTGGAAGAAAACGCACCGGGGTCGACGGCGACGTGGGTGGACCTCCCGGGGCGACCTACGTGGACGAACTACATCAGCCTAGGCGGCACGACTGACACCGTCACCGTCGGCTCCAACAAATTTCGATGTGGTCCGATGCTTCCAAACGGCCCGAATATGTTCGATCTAGGATCTACTGATACGGAATGGAAACATATTTACACCGCAAACATAACCGCCAGTTCAATTTGCAGGTCCGCAATTTGTACAACCGCAGCTCTAATTGTGAACATCTCCGCCAATTTTACCAACAACCGTCTACAAGAGGTGGGCACCCCCACATCCGACGACGATGCTGCCACAAAAAAGTACGTGGACGACACAGACGCGGCTACCCGAACGTACGTAGATGCCGCCGACGCGGCGATGAATTCACGAGTAACAAATATGGAGGCGACGATTCAATTTCAGCTTCTCCCAACAATCAATTCGGCCATTGTCACCCACTTGACCGCGGAGGTGGTAAACCACGGCTCTTATGGAATTCTTTACCTTCGGAACATGGAAATGATTGTGCCGACCATCGCAATACCGTCGGATGTGAGTCCCCGAATCACTGTAACACTTTACAAACAACCACTTGAGATCGGGTCTTCAACTTCGATTGAGTCGTCAAGCTCCGCCCAAATCAAATTCGGGCAGCTTTTTTTGATTTTTCCAACCGCAGTATAAGTTTCACTTACTCACAAGGATACGGCACCAACCCGCTTGTACGAATAACAGTGTCCCGTTTAATTTCTTTTTCGTCATCGGTCAATATAAGAGTCAACGTTACGCACCGTTTGAAAGAGCAACAAGCGGGGGTCATAGAGGAAATTTGGTTGTAGTCGCAAACTACTAGTTATGAACGCCGGCGCCTCGAGGGGGCGCCTTCGGCGCTCTTTTGCTGTTGGGCCGACTCCGCTGCCCTCTGCGTCGGGACACGCTTGCGCACTGGGCGTTGGACCGCCCTGCCGCGGGCGGGCGGCGGGGAAGCTGGCTTGGGTGGTGAGGGTTTTTGCTTGCGAGTTCGGTTTGCAATCGGGGGCGCTCGGGCGCTGAGCGCAATGACCGGCTGCTTCTTGGCGCGGGTGGGGGCGCTCGATGAGGCTTTGGCGTTGCTTTCCCGGCGCTCCTCCAACCGCTCCTCTTCCTCAGCCTCATCCTCTTGCACGGGTGGCAAGGCTCCCGTTGGCACATTGGTCTTCGACTTGGTGGCTAAGTGGCTCTCGAGGCTATCAAACGTCTTGCGCAAGTAGCCGATGTTGACGTCGCTCGCGTGGTTGAAGAAGCCGGCGATCTTTTCGCTGATTTGCGTGGCGGTGAGCGACGGCTTGCGGCGTGACATCTCCCTGTGTTTCCATGTTACTTGGGCGTGGCGCACGTCCAGCGGCGTTACGGATGTGTCAATGAGCCGGCCGTTGTGGAGTTGTTTGAAAGTCAGACCGGCGGCGATGAAGGCCTTCTTCACCTTGGGACCGGCAGGGAGAGGCAGCCCATCCTTCTTGCGGCCGATACCCACCAGCCACTTCCTACCTTCTTCGGGGTGCCCTGCGGCGAGCGTCGCGTCCACAGCAGCCTTGATGTCGGCGTGCTTCGACAAGTCAAACGAGTAGGGTGTTCCAAAGCGGCTCTTCCCCGTTTTGAAATGCGCTATGTAGATCTCCCCGGTGCGGCGATTGTACCAATCGTCCCGGGGGGCATCTCCGACAGATGGGTTGTACCGGCGGCCATCATCATCGCGGATCTCGATTCCTCCAAGATTGTCCCGCAGTCCGAGGAGTTTCACTTGCAAGAAGGCTGCGAGCCATGTGGTAGACGGCCCCACCGCGCTCCTCACATTGGGGAGGTAGCGGACGAGCATCTCGTAGCTAGGAATGGCGTGGAGGTCGGACTTTGCCTTATTGGCTTGCACCTCGCGGTCCGCTTGGATGGCTTGAAATAAACCGACTTCACCCTCACCGAATCCACCGCGGTACGTTTGAAGCACGTCCGTGCCGAGGCTGTCCCGGAAGACCCCCCAGGCGCCGAAGGTGGTCGCGATGTGACCCAGCTTTTTTGAGTAGCTCTGCGTAACCTGTTTGAGCGCCGTAGACTTGGTGCGGGCGCGGGCGCGCTTCCCGGCGGTGGAGGTGGCAACTGAGCCGCTCGATACCTCCTCGTCATCGTCGTCGTCCTGCCCGGCCACCGCCCCCACGGAACTATCCATGGCAGTGGCGTCGGCCTCCACTTGGATGATAGTTTTGGTGTTTTTAGCCCGGAGCCACGCCATCACCCCCTCGGCGTCGCGAAGCACCGGGACGGCATTATCATCGGGATCTGCCTTGGCGAACTCCGTGCGGATCTGGCGGAACGTACGGCGAACGTCGTCAAGGTAGACCTTGGAGTATGTCTCCGCGACTAGCCTACCATCCTTCATGACTTTGCGCGCACTCGTGCTGCCCATATTGTGTTTCTCCACGTCACCGCTCCAAAAGGTCTCGATTTGCGCCCATGTGATGGGGGTAGATGTGCCCTTCTGCGGGGTGTCCTCGAGGCACTGCTGGTAGTCAGGGCGTGGGGGCTGCGCCGGGGGCGCAGAGACCTGAACCCTGGGGAGGTCGATGGGCGGGAGAGGACTCTTATCCTTGTACAACCCCTCCAACTTGACCCCGTGAGTTTCCTCGAGCAAGGCTCGGAATCGTGGATCGAGCGCACGGATACGATTGATTTCCCTCTCCCCCCATTTATATCCTTGGAGAGTCTTCGTCGCTGGTTTGCGACCGGCAATCACGCTTCGGACCGCGGAGATGAGCCGCTTGGCGGCCGCATTCTCCTCGTAGTACGCTTCGGCGCGGGCGCGCTTGACTTCGGGGGAGTCGGGCATGATGCGTTTGTTTTGTTATCCCCGGAGAAATTATTTTCTGTCCGCTCAAACGCACTTTAAACGCACTTTAAACGCACAAACACCGGAGGCCCCGGGATATTTTCTCCCCTTAGGTTAAAATGACGGAGTACGTGGAACATCTGACAGTGGGCGAACTTAGGCGAATCGCTAAGGTTCATCTCCTCTACCTTCAAAAGGATAGGGAGCGGTCGCGTAGGTACTATCAACAAAACGGCGAAGCCCGCCGAAAGGCAAATCTAGAGCGCTACCACAGGAACAAAAAGCGCGGCGGCATAGATCACAGTGAATCAAAGATCAAAGAGAATGGTCCAAGCTCCAACGAAACGTAGGTGCGTTTAAACGCACTGGAATTATTTTCTCCGGGGGAATACAATAAGACGATATGGACGCCTCAAACGCTCAAATGATTGCAAGCGCGTCCAAACCCCATCGTGTGGAAAAACACTGGGGGGTTGAGTGGCTTCGCAAAAACGGTAAGGACGGAGGGAATCCTTATTACATCGTGCTACAAAGTGCAAAGCCCGGAGACATCACCGTCACGTGCGAGTACAAGAAATCTCACTTGTTTATGTACTCCAACTTGACCGTACAACAGCTCAAGAAGGTACTTGCCAAAAATCGGTATGCTTACGAGATCATCCGTTCTGACGCCCCGCGGAAAGCATTCTTCGATATCGATTGCGACATCCCAAAAGACACCGGGGCCGAAGAATGCGAGCTCATGTTCTCCGAGCTGCAAAATAAATTGAAGACTAAAGTCACTGAAATATTCGGGGACACTAGGATCTTTCTCTCCGGTAGCGTAGGCAACAAGGATGAATGTATCCGCCTCTCCTTGCATGTCGTACTTGGTGATGTCGTCTACGATAGCCACGAGCACATGAAAGACTCTAACTTTGACTCGGTGATCGATGTCTTCGGGGCCGATCTCGGAGTCAAGGTCGACAAGATTTACACGCGAAACATACTTTTCAAGCTCCCGGGACAGAGCAAGCTCGGGAGCGACCGCGTCCAAGCCATCCTCGACGGCTCGTCCGTGGAGGACCACTTTGTCACTGGCCACATGCCTGAAAAATGGACGTCGAAAACATTCACCGCGAACTCAGTTGCAGCGTCGCCGACCAAGCTTTCTCTTGTAAGCCAAGCTTTCCCCAAGATTAAGCCTCAAAGCTCCTTTTTATCAGGAACACCAACCGGAATTGGTGTAAACACTGGAGCGACAATCCCGTACGATTGGAGTATCGAGGGAGACCCACTGAAGACCCTCGACATTCTTCATCATGACTTCTCAAATCACCGTCTCCCACACAACCTGATTTATTCCGTCATGTCGTGGTGTGTCGGTCGTGGCGTTCATTTTTCATCGTTTTACGCATGGGTTTCCCGAGGAAGAGAAGATTGTAATGCCACTCGAGTCAAGTACGCTGCGATGTGGAAAGACTTGAACCACGAAAAGATTGCTAGCAACAAAACCATCTCTAACATTCTCCAACAAATGTACCCTGACGCCATTTTCGAGGATCGAGAGACGCGGGAGATGATTGATTACCTACGTATCGTCCCCACAACCACATTAAAGATTGAAGAAGAGATCGATGGAACCCAACGCCGTCCCGAACTCAAGTTGTTCGCGCAGAAAAACAACGTGGTCCTCGACTTGCCGATGGGGATCGGAAAGACGATCTCGATCATTCAACACATGCTCGAAAATGAAAAAATGGGCCGGCGTACGCTCATAATTACATGCCGGTGTACACTCGTGAAGGACATGCTTGCAGTCGCTAAACGGATGAGTTCAAAGCTCAATAGCTACTCAGAAACACCCACTCCGGAACTGTGCGACAGCCTTATAATTCAACAAGAATCGATGTACAAGCTTGAAACCGCGAAAGCTTATGATAGCGTCATAGTTGACGAGATGGAGTCGCTTTTGAACCACTCAGCAAGCACGGAAACACATGGTCTCCGCCTCACCCGAAATATTGCATCGATGATCGGCTTACTTAAGAGCGCGAGCAAGACTATATTCGCTGACGCCGTGACGACCCAAAAGACTATTCGGTTTCTTTACAATATCGGCATTGAAGACTTGGATATCGTGCAGTGCAAGGGGTTCCAGAAATCCATGCGAACCGTTCATTTTGTTCAAGCCGGGTCTAAGGCAAACGGCATCGCCCACAAAATGGCTCAAATGATAGGCGAGAAAATCAAGAAAGGATAAAATGCCTTCGTGTACTATCCATACGCCAAAAGCAAATACAACGACAAAGGCCTTCTAACCCGATTCGGTATTCAAGACTTCGCTAAACTAGTCGAAAACTACTCGGGGCTATCCACGGATAGCATATTGGCATTTTATGGGGAAATGGACGATGAAGCTTGTAGCGAATCCCTAATGGACGTCAATATGTCATGGAGATCTAGGCGCGTCGTGGTCACCACAAGCAAGATCACGGTTGGAGTTAGTTTTGAAACGACACATTTTCACTCGGTATTCATTGCCAAGTCGCCAAACTGCTCACCAAGAAACATCATCCAGACGTCTTGCCGCCCACGGTCATTGGTCAACAACACGGTATATGTTTTCCAAATGCCCGGAAAGGTAAACCAACAACCACTTGAAAACTTGTTAGACCAACGGTCGCCGTACTTTGAAACATATCGGGCTTTGCTTGCCGATGTCCAATATGAGCGAGATAATTGTGACATGAACGCCTTTAAACTTTTCATCGATAGGGTCGGATATCGAGTTGGCGATGACATCACGCTACAATCATCGCCCGGGTCAAAGGCACGAGAGATTGAATCGAATAACGACTACGCTTGGGATGCAATCCCGGACCTTTTCACTGAAGAAGCCGAATACACGGAGACAAAAGTGCGGGCTCGTTGTGCGACCAACATCGAGAAAATATCATACAAAAAGCACGCATTCAAACGATTGTTCTATAAGGACTCGTGCGATGAAATGGCAAAACAACTTTGGGACGATGGTCACGTAGATGTCGCATGGAAGACATCACGATTCAAAAACGAGTACGGACACAACCTGCGCTCTACCATCACAAGCATTGTTGCCGACGACATCTTAGAGAAGGCGGCGGGCCGAAACCTCGACGATGACGATCCCAAAACGTTGTTCGGAAACGTTCCCGATTTTTCAAGTGATGAGAGGACCCGCCTCGGTAAAATGATCATTGGTGCGTCTTGCTTCACAAGTAGCCGGTCGTCGAAAGAGAAGCGGATCAATTCCTTCTTTGAGCTTGCTTTTGGGATTCCCGTGCTATGTTATAGCAAGGCAAAACACAAGTGGGTTCTCAAAACATCCAACCTAAATACAATAATGGCGATTTTCAAAGCGGTGCGTGGATCCGAGGAGTCTCCGGTTCACTTACCCGAGTACGCTTTCATCGGGCTATGAATAATCGCAAGGAATATTCGCGGGCGCGGGCGGCGCGCCGGGGGGGCTTCGGGGCATCCTTCGGGCCCCAAAACGGTCACCAAAGCTCGAGCAGTGTTTTCTTCTAAAGAGTAAATATTCTCTTCGAGCTTTGGTGACCGTTTTGGTGACCGTTTTGGGAATAGCCGTGAATTGGCGGGGAACCGCGATGGAATATTCGCGGGCGCGGCGGCGCGCCGGGGGGGGCTTCGAGGCATCCTTCGAGGCATCCTCCGGATTCCAAAACGGTCACCAAAGCTCGAACAGTGTTTTCTTCTAAAGAGTAAATATTCTCTTCGAGCTTTGGTGACCGTTTTGGTGATCGTTTTGGGAATAGCCGTGAATTGTCGGGGAACCGCGAAGGAATATTCGCGGGCGCGGCTGCGCGCCGGGGGGGCTTCGAGGCATCCTTCGGGGCATCTTCCGGATTCCAAAACGGTCACCAAAGCTCGAGCAGTGTTTTCTTCTAAAGAGTAAATATTCTCTTCGAGCTTTGGTGACCGTTTTTGGGCAACTCGGGAATCGTCGCGGATAGAAGGGGGTTCCGCAACGGAACATTCGTTGGCGGAGCGGAGGGGGAAGCGACAAGCGGTACGGGTACGGGTAGCGACGGCGAATGATTATTTGATGAAATAAATAATGATATGAAGTACAGGTACAGGTACAGGTACATGTACCGATGGGATATTGTCGCTAGCGAGGATGCGATATATATATTGTATCATTTCGCATTGTGGCATACCGGAGAAGCTCCGCTTGCCCCTTAGTGCCTTCGGCGCCGTTATTGGGGATAACAAGTAGACGACTTAAAGGTGGCGGATATTGGATATAAAGAACTACGCAGCAGTTGACGCTGTGTTAAGAAGTCGGAAGGGCGCCGGGCCTTGGTTCGAATCCTCCTCGGGTGAACTAAAAAAAAAACGAAAAAACGAAAAAAAACAAAAAAAAAACGAAAAAAACATAGAAATCGGACCTTTTGATTCTTATCATGGATGAGATCTGGGGGGCGGGGTGGCGGTCGGGACAGAAAAAATCTAGGATTTGAATTAGGGCTAGATTCCGAAATTAGGGTTTCGAATAAAGTTAGGGTTTGAAATTCGAATTAGGGTTTCGAATAAAGTTAGGGTTTGATGTCGAATTAGGGTATGGAATGGACGATTTGGACGATTTGGACAGAAAAAAGTCCAGGACCGTTTGGGGGGTGAAATGGTCCTGGATTATTTTCTGAAATTGGGGACAGACAAAAGTCAGACAAAATATAGTAGTTTTATCGGGGGTTCCTGTGCTACAAGTACCCAGGTACAAATTCCTTTCCCGATATAACTGTGAAACGACTAGATAATCCATTTAATTACAAAGAAAGCTGTGGTAGCCACCATCAAGAAAAGAGGAAAAAGCAAACAAGCCAAAAGCCATGGAGCAAGAAGGCAGGCAACATCATCCGGCCGATACTCCCATGCAAGTTATCGTGAAGAAGGGAGCCCATAGTGCCATGAAGACCCGCTAGAAGACAACGTTGCACGAATAAGGGTCCGAATCAGAGATCGATTATTGATCAGTAATCGATGCATCGGCGTTTTTTGCAATTAATCAATTATCGATATTTAGGCACTACATTTATCGGATGCATCGATCTTTAATGCTCGACTTATCAAATGCATCAATATTTAAAGGCCTGACTTACCAGATGCGTCGATATTTATAGGCTTGACTCATCATATGCGTCGATATTTATAGGCTTGACTTATCAGATGCACCAATCTTTATAGCAGCGATTTATCAGATGCACCGATATTTATCCCGGGATTTATCAGATGTATTGATATTTATTTATCGTTTCTACCTTTGTTTCATTCTTCTATCCCACGCGAGCTTAAATCAAATTGCTATTCGCTTTATATCTTCACTGACCATATAAAAATCTAGCAGATGAATGAAAAATTGCAATTCACACACACGTCGAATGTTTTTAAGTCATTGACAATGACGAAAATAAGGAGAAGGTGTTCAAAAAGAATTGCATTATCAGTACTATACTCAGAATAAAATGCATCTATGGCCACCGTTGGTTCCGTGATATATCAACGGCCAACACGAGCCGAGAAAGGTTTCGTAGATTGATCAATCAGCAACTCGTATGCGTCATAAAAGGGATCATGGTCTCGTTGCCATGCTTGGATAAAACGTGGTGACGAGGTGGAACGGCGCCGATGACGGTCCAGAAAGGGATCATCGGTTACGAAGATTTTGATCGAAGGATGCGATGTCTCGCTCTTGGAAAGACATGGGAAGCGTTTTGTCTGTCTAGTATATTCATAGGTATGTTTTTGAATGTATGAACCGGCGGCAACTGAAACTCGATGATGTCATCCGCGTGCTTTTCAAGAATGTTGAATGTATAAAATGGATGGTGCTCATGCACTGAAGTAAGTATGTGTTGTATAAACTATAAACCGTCTGCCAAGAACAAACAGGAGTAGCCGAGAATATATGAAGATTCGCGTAAGTGGAAAATAATTTTCCGTATAATTATCGGAAAACGCCGATCTCATTATGTCTATTAGTTTCCGTAGAAAGCGCGGCAGACCCATCAAGCAACTTCCAGGTTTCACACCAACGCTCAAAGCCCAAGGATCCGCTGACGGTCCATTACGCACCCCGCCCAACTTCGGAGATCCTGACGCGGCAAAGTCCGAGTATGCCGTCCATGAGATCGTCGCCCATATTCTCAAGAAGGGCGCCGACTTCTACAAGGTGCGGTGGACTGGGCTTGACGAGCGAAGTGACACCACCGAGCCGGTCGCGCATCTATCCGACGATGCGTCAAAGGCGAAGATACAAGCTTACTTGGACGGTCGCGCTGCTTTGGAGCCACCGTCAAAAGCTGTGCGACTCGCCGAGGTGCGCAGTGGGGAGTCCGTTGTCGACGAGGGGGCGTCAACAGACGACACCATTTATCTAGACGGTGACTCGCCTGCGCCAAGACATGCCATAAAGCACTCGAAGATATCTCCATTGTGGAAGTTTTGCTCTCCGAAGTTTCAAGACATGCACGGCAAGGCAGCGACTATTTGTAATTTCTGCCATGAACAACTATCAGCACCCAACACTACCAATATCTATCTGGAACCACCTTGTTAGACACCATTCGAGTACGTTAGTGAACGCTTCCGTGGACGGTCATAAGGTATTTCGGTCGCGCCCAACTGCGTTTTGTCACCAACCCGCAGGCTTACCAAGCCCTCCCGACGTTGTCTATGTCGAACTTGCTTGTGATGATAATACCCTCAACTGCGACGTTCCCGACATGTGCTTGACGTAAATGATAAGATTACGATCGCTTTTGTCAAGATTGTTTGCAGCACTTAGGTTCTATTGTATGTGTTGCTGACTTGATGTGAAGGTGTCGGTCGGGAAGATCCTCGGGCAACAGCCCCAACCCACCAATGGTGCCAAACCTGCCGCCCCTACTAACGTCGTCACTAAGCTCCACCCTGCTTCGAAGAAAGAGTTCGACAGAGCATGTGCCAAGTGGATTGTGAAAAGCTGCCGTCCACATTCAATGCCGGAGGACGACAAGGCTTTTCGTGACTTCATTAGAACCATAACACACGGCCGATACTCCCCTCCGGCTGCTTCCACCGTCAATAAGATCGTCATGGACATGTCTATTGAGTGTCAAAAACAACTGAAGGTACGAACTGGCCTAGTGTTGTATAAAAAAATTCAAACCGTTATGCCGTTCACTTTCTAAAGTGATATAGAGTGCTTGATTATTTGGTCCTCAGGACGATATTACATGTTTACGTGCGGAGGGCATGTCCGTCGCTCTGGCAGCTGACATCTGGGGCGAGAACGGAATCACCCTCTTCGCCGTGCTCGCGTATTGGATCGACAATGATTGGGCTTTGCAAGAAAAGCTCATCCTATGCAGACCCTTCAGAGATGTGAGTTGCCATGCACTTATTGTGAAGGCTGAGAGCCGTGGGTTTATCTAAACTCTTTTTTAACATTCAATTGTCGATGCCTATTGTCGGCAGGTTGATCACACTGCTGAGGCAATTAGTTCAGCTTGCAAGGAAACGTTGGCCCGCTTTGGTGTGGGTGAGTACGACCCTGATCAAGGAGTGGATACAGTTGGCCAAGAAGCATTCGGCGTAGTCATCGACGAAGGAAGCAACATGGTGAAGGCATTTCAAGACTTCGAGGGTGGCCCGTGTGTGGATCATCGTCTCTCGAATGCTCTTAAGGATGTTCTAAAGAAGTCAAATGTCTGCGAGATTGTCAAAAAGGTATGCGCACCCACTATCGTATTGCTTATGTGCTAAATGTTTTGTTTTCTTTAATTGACTTCCTTGCTTGTGACATGTGAAAGGCATGTCGGCACACGTGCACCGTTCAACCAAAGGATGGAATAAGCTCAAAGACATCATGGTCATCATGAAGATGAAGGTCAGCAAGCCACCCCGGGCAGTGAAAACTCGCTGGGGCTATATCATTTCCATACTGCAATGGGTGGGTGTCAACAAGGCAGCTCTTCGGAAGTACAACTCGTTGGCACCCAAGGACTATGCCAACAACGACGATGGAACAACTTTTAAAGACCACCATATGAGCGACGATGAGATGGCAATCGCATACCAGCTGGTAGCGACCCTCTTGCCATGAACACATGCGTTGTTTTCGCTTCTATTATGATATATTTTATGTCATTCAGTGCGACCCTACAATGCATACATTCTCCTTTCTGATGTTACGTGAACTGTTTGCTTTCCACCCTTGTGTGTGTGTGTGTGTGTGTGTGTGTGTGTGTGTGTGTGTGTGTGTGTGTGTGTGTGTGTGTGTGTGTGTGTGTGTGTGTGTGTGTGTGTGTGTGTGTGTGTGTGTGTGTGACTTTGGTGAGCATGTCAGCCACAGAGTAGTACTCGGCTTCACACGTGGATGGAGCCACACAAGTCTGTTGTTTGGACTTGTAACTGATTGGCCCGCGTCCGAGGGTGAAGAGATAGCCGGAGCAAGACTTGCGGGTGCTGTTGTCGTTGGCCCAGTCAGCGTCGGCAAAGCCTGTGAGTTGGAGGATGTGGTCCAGGCCCCCCCCCCAACGTGAGGCGCATGTCGATGGTGCCATGAAGGATTGAAGGTAGCGGAGGACCTTTTTCAGAGCCTGCAAGTGTGCCTCCGTGGGTGAGGCTTGGGCGGAGCCAAGGATGCGCAAGACCGTATAGACAGCGGGGCGCGTGCAGACGGTTGCGTAATGGGGGCTGCCCATGAGGCTGGGGTAGACGTCCTTGTCGAAGCCGGGGGCTGCGTGTGCCGCTCGGCCGAAGACTATGGGGTCAATGGTGGGGCGACGACTGCCACGGGGGGTGTGGTCGCCACGCTGGGCTGGGGGAGAATGCCGTCCATGGAAGGGAGGAGGTGGGCCACCGGGAAAGGGAGAGCGGCCGGCCATGGAAGGCGGCGGGCCGTACGGATGCGGGTGGTCAAGGGAGGGGGGGACGAGGTGAGAGGGCGCCTCCGGGATGAGAGGTCCGGGGTGGTGAAGGGCATATCCAGCGGGGGGGGTAGTGGGGGGGTGGTGGGAGGTATTCAACACGGAGGTCGTGACGCAAGGGGTCGCGGTGTAGGGCAGAATCAGCGGGGGGGTATTGGGGGGGTGGTGGAAGGTGTTCAACCATGAGCTCGGGACGCGAGGGCTCGCGGTGCGCATCGGGACGGCGTTGTGCGACGGCGGGGTCGCCAACAGGAGCTGCAGCGGTAGCAGCAGCGAAGACCGACTGTGCGTCCGGTGGGGCGTAGCCAGGCTGGGGATGCACAAGCAGGGGGAGGGTGTGCACGTCGTGGCTGTCCCGAAAGGGTTCGAGCTGAGCATCGTGGCGGCGCTGAGCGACAAGGGGGTGCGGATTAGCAACCGCAGCAGCAAGAACAGCAATGGCGGCCGACCTCGAGTCGAGGTGGGCTTCAAGGAGCGCCATTTGCTCAAGGAGCAGCGCGAGAATACCCTTGGTGGGATTGAGATTGCTCTGCTGAGAGCCTAGGTCAAGGAAATCAGGAGGCGAAACAGGCGGAGAGTCGGCATAGCGAGTTTTCGGCGCCATTTCGACAGAGGGCGAAAAAAGAAAGAGCAGAATAAAAAACAGGCAGCGGTAAAAACCGCTAGCCGGACTCGTGCCAAACAGTGGTTTCAGAGAGACGGCCTGATGCCCGCCGACCCCTCGGCCTGTAGCCCCGGGGTGTCTCAAAGCACCTTTTTTGTATCCTCCACCCAGTGTGGGGCACAAGTCGGGGCCAAGGCCAAGACAAGTGGAGCGCTGCGCTGGCGGCTGAGTCGCTAAGATAATATAAAAATAAAAAGGTAAGCTACGGCTGGCGTGCAACCTGTGGATGCGTATTCACCCGATAGTGCGCGCCCCCGTTCTCCAGCTTGGACATGTGTGCACCCCGTCCACACACGACGAGTGCGTCGGTGTGGGTGGCTGGCTATCGTCGGCGAGTAGCTAACTTAAGAGGGGTGGTGGCGGGTTTTAAATCGCAGTTTATACTGGCGATACCGCCGACTACAAGGTGAAAGTACTAGGTGTCTATAGAAACTTGCCTTCTGCGGGAGAGCTGTCGATCGCGGCTCGCTGAACCAGGTTGTCGCGCGTGAGTGACGTGAGGCGGGGGCCCATAACCTATTGAACCATGCAAACACAGTTAGTGTGGAAGATAACTTACGCAAACGTAGTTACAGTCACAGTCCCGTAAACGGAACAGTTACGGCGACAACCAGCCTACATGCGTGGTGTCGGGACAACAGAAGTGTTAGAGCTGCAGCCTAGCGACAGCTATGTACCGAGTCAAACAGTTTATCGGTATGTCCGATCTAGACATGTACTAATCATATCTAGAGTAGCTTACAGTAGCTATCTGCAACTAATACGTATGCGGTAGTACTTACAACAGGGACCGCTATTGGTACTACATCGGCGAAGTTTTTGGATTTGTTTGCGTGTTTTCTTATTTAGCCAAGTGGGGGTGAGGGACGTGTGAGGCGGACGGGGTTTCTTCGGGAGGAGGAGGGGCCATATGGTGGCTGTGTGGTCCATGTGGTGGGAGAGGAGTGTGGTAAATTGCGAGGCGAGGGTGTCGGGGGAGGCCGAAGACGGGGGTGTATTGAGTATAGCTGCATGGAGGGTGGCCGTTTGGTTGATGAGGTCGGGTGTGCTGTTGTGGTATGTTTTTTATTTGGTCGGATGTGAGGAGAAATTTGAAGCTGACTTTGCGGGTGGTGTGGTGTGCGTGGGGGTGGGCATCGGGTGGGGGAGGATGAGCCATGAGAGAGGAGGGGGCAGGAATGACGAGGTGGATGGCTGAGTAGTCGGTGAAGTGTGAGGGGGAGGGGAAAGCCGAGCAAGCGGACGGTGAGAGGACGAGTGGAGAGGGAGGTGAAGTGAGCCAGTGGTCGAGGCAACCGCCGCTGCGGGAGAAGGTGGGGATGGGGGGGTGTAGGGGAAGGAGGTGGGATTTGAGTAGTGAGGTGAGGGCGGGGCTACCAATACCCTGAGTGGTGGTCGACTGGAAGTCCCCTCCCCATAGGACGTGGTGGTTCGGGTGGTCGTCGGCTAGGCGGAGGCCCCACGCGGCAACTTCAGCGTATAAGCGTGTCAGCTGGGGGTTGTGGAGTTGGGGCATGTAGGCGTCGAGGAGGAGGTAGGGG
>JAPMLY010001282.1:0-17500 GCA_026401115.1 Tetraselmis chui
AGAGATTTCATTCCTGTTCAGTATGTGGGCGTGTGTGTGTGTGTGTGTGTGTGTGTGTGTGTGTGTGTGTGTGTGTGTGTGTGTGTGTGTGTGCGTGTGTGTGTGTGTGTCTAGTTTGCGAAAGTTCGATTGTCAGGTAGGGGCTCGCACATACTAATTTCAAAAAGGTCGGGAAGTGTCTGAGGTGTATATTTTGACTCAGACAAGTGTTGGAAAGAATGGCGTCCGTCAGTGTCTGGTAAATTTCTCGCACATGGTATATGATACCTAATTTACTCCGTGCATGAGATGCGTTTTGCTGTATGTAATTTGTCGGGTAATTGTCTTTTTGATAGGTATCATTAATGCTCTCCGCATGCGCTTCAACAGGGGCTGGTAAAGATAACCAACAACTCGTTTTGGCGGTGGCGCGGAATTTGGTGGCGACGCTGTGTTTGTGGGTGTATCAAGTAATTTCTGTTGTCGAGGTTGTGGAAGGGTGCAGCGTTGCGGGGGTGGGAGGTAACCAGTGTTATTTAGGGTGTACGCGTGCTTATGCGATTGTTTTTGCTTACGGATTGTTTCTCGCTTTCGTAGTGTTTGTGGCATTGTGAGTGGCAAGATATTATTTGGTTCTTTTCAGCTTTTTGTTAGATCCGCTGCTTTGAATCGATGTTCCACTTTAGCTGTTCATTGACATAGAAATCCGGGCTTCAATATGTATGGAAGGTGTGGCCAAGATATTCGCATGCCTCTATAAATGTGGAACGACAATGCGTATGTCATGTTCGGAAGAGCATGTGCTTATTAAACTGCATCCATGCAAGCTCGTCAGGCATTGCCGTTTGAAAGCATGATTGACCGTAGGAGGCCGGCATGTGATGATTTTTTCTCCCGTCCTTCTTAATTATCATCTGCTTGCCTGATAAATTCCGCTGAACCAAGCTATCTATCTATCTATCTTTCTATCTATCTATCTATTTATTTATGTATTTATTTATTTATGTATGTATGTATTTATGTATTTATTTATTTATTTATTTATTTATTTATTTATTTATTTATTTATTTATTTATTTATTTATTTATTTATTTATTTATTTATTTATTTATTTATTTATTTATTTATTTATTTATTTATTTATTTATTTATTTATTTATTTATTTATTTATTTATTTATTTATTTATTTATTTATTTATTTATTTATTTATTTATTTATTTATTTATTTATTTATTTATTTATTTATTTATTTATTTATTTATTTATTTATTTATTTACCCCGTCTCATCTTTGTTTACACTGTTTCATGAATAGTGGAACTCATTGCCTGTTTATGAAAGACCACCCTTGTATTCCCTACCGCCAGGGCCACACCGAGGCCGACCTGCGGGCGCACGAGCAGAACGTGGCGAAAGCGGCGGCCGAGCTGGCGAAAAATCAGAAATGGCGCGAGAGGGACAAGGACGGGCTGTTGTTGGAGAGACTGACGCCCATTCGCTCCGGCGGCTGCTGGTCGTGGCGCTTTGCGGACTCGAAACTGGACTTACGATGTAAGAGCGGCGCATTAGCCGACTTTGACGTGGCACCGACCGTGTGCATCCCTTGTTTTGCGTCGCGCAATTGTCTTTACCTTGTTTGTGCCATACCCTATTGTAATCCCTCTTATCATAAGCTCAACGAACACTCTTACGCGATTGTATTTGTCCGTTGTCTCTCTTTCGTCGCCACTCTGATGCCTTTGCCCAGCGAAACGGGGCTACTAACCTTAATTAATCAGCGCCCTCAGTTAATATTAGCTAACCTTAATTAATCAGCGCCTAAGTTGCCAATGTCATGATTACTTAAACTGTGATTGACCCTTGTCGTGGATGATGTATGCTTGATTACAATTCTCATTTCCTCAGCCTTATTATCCATAGACTCTCCCCAGTTTTGTTGTTATCGTACTATTACCGCCGCCGCCGTATATTCTGCCCAACGTCACTCAATGTGGAATGCGATAATGGGTTGTGCGCTGTCCTTCCGTCACAGGGTGGTACCTGGGCGTTGAGGCCGTCACCGCACTCGTCGCCCTCCTTCAGCCCTGCCCCAACCTCGACGGATCTTGGGAGGTGTTGCCGTCGCTGACGGAGCTGAACCTTGCGTGTGAGTGGCTGCGTTGCGCTATTTGTAATATTTTCAACTGAGACATACCAACTCCTTATTTGCTTAGCTCAGCATCGACATGCTCCTCCTCCGCCCCCTCCACTCTCCCGAATGCAAATCTCGAAATACGCCCACTCACCCCGCCACCGCTGACATCCTTTTCAGCCGACTGACAACAAAAGTATATATTTCTCGGCCTTTCCGATGCGCCTTCGAAATGGAGCGCTTGGTTCGAAATTTTTTCAGTCGACAGTTGTGCACCACGATGAAACACGAATCTCCCCGTTTCGCTCAACCTTTGCATCTCATAACATCCCAGCGACAGCAATATTTTTCATGTTATTTTACTGTCATTTCAACCTTAATTGTTTGGTAATCGTAATTTGTTTAGTCTGAAATCGAAATCTGCGAAAAGCGCTCACCCCCCCAGCTGAATATCACCTTATCATCTCAATGTAGTTTTATAGTTTACAAATCACGAGTTGTTTATTCTCAAACCGAAACCTGCAAAATACGCCCAATTACCCCCTTGTTCACCCACGTCCAATATTGATATTATCTCCTCCACATGCAGCCAACAATATCGGCGCTGCGGGAGCCGCTGCGGTGGCGAGCGCGCTGGAGCCGAGGGGAAATGGGGACGGCAGCTGGACGCCCTCCACCGCACTGACGAGGCTGATTCTTAATGGTGAGTGGGCGCTGATTTTGATAGTTGTGAGAAGGGAAGGTTGAGGCTGCTCGTGTGTATCCATTGTTGGCTGTCCAATACCTTCGTTCATCACATTAGTCGTCCATTTTATTCCTTTTTTATATTTAACTTTTATTTCAACCATATTCTTTTGTGAACTGTTTATTCTGAAATTGAAATCTGCGAACGCCCACTCACCCCCCAACTTAACCCATGCCCTCGTTCTCCCACGCCCAACATTGATGACATCATCTATTCTACATGCAGGCAACAATATCGGCGATGCGGGAGCCGCTACGGTGGCCGGGGCGTTGGAGCCGAGGAGGAATGGGGACGGCAGCTGGACGCCCTCCACCGCACTGACGTGGTTGGCTCTTGATCGTGAGTGGGCGGTGATTTCGATGGTTTTGACAAAGGAAGAATGTGACTGCTCGTGTGTATCCATTGTTGATCGTCCAATACAGTCGTCCATCATATTATTCGTCCATTTGTTGCATGATTTATTTTACAGCCACATCCACCATGGGTGAGTGTGTGCTGTGTTTCGATTGTTATTCAAGCTTTTTTTCACGACTCGAGCATCCATTAGTTCAACGATGGAAAAGTTCTCGTCTTTTTTGTGCACCCACCACCGCTGACTCACTACAAAAATGGAAATTTGTCGTCCTCTCCGATGCGCCTTTGAAATGGAGCGCTTGATTCGAAATTCTTTCAGTTGACGGTTGTGCACCCGACACTCTCAAAAGCGACTTTTCCAACTTCTACTGGCCTTTGATTTACCCCTTCACTGAATGCCATCGAAACGGACCACTCCCGATTCGCTATGATGTTTGTCGTATGAGATGCATCTTTTTGCCACCTGTGAACCGAAATCACAACACAATGGATTTGTTGACCGTAGTCGAGACTTACTTCGGTGGCTGCACTTCTGTAAAAAAATAGAAGCAGGTGCCGTAGACACAAAGGCCCAGGTTTAGACGATCGTGCGTGTATTGAAATCACGACGCCCTCACTTACATATATTCTCTCGTATATCGTTTAACTTTTGGTCTTGTTCCATCCACTCACATGTCATCCGCCCCTTCGTAAATTAGCCCATCGAGCCCCCCCAATATGATCAATGTGGTTGATTGATGGGGCGACTATGAAAAATACAACACACCTTGCTACATTTATTAAAATATTGTTGCTCGTTTCCATCCATCGCCCTGACGGAGGTGTGGCGTATGGGTGAGTGGGTGTTGATTTTATGGTTGTGGCAGAGTACGAGTCAGGGGTGCTCGTTTGTATTGCTGGTCTTACCTTTGGGGGGAAAAGCACTTGCAACGACGAGCGTGTTGATGTTGAAGCGCCCCTAGATTATAACATATTTATATAACATAACAATTCGTTCGTTTAGCATTGGGAAGATTTTGATCAGCTCCACCCGCAGCCACCTCCCACAACACATTATGCATCGACGACAACATTTTCAATATAACTTAGTATTTTTATAATAATGAGTTGTTTATTCTGAAACCGAACTCCGCAAAAAACGCCCAATTGCCCCCTCGTTCACCCGCATCCAACATTGACATCATCTCCTCCGCATGCAGACAACCAAATCGGCGATGCGGGAGCCGCTGCGGTGGCCGGCGCGTTGGAGCCGAGGAGGAATGGGGACGGCAGCTGGACGCCCTCCACCGCACTGACGGAGCTGAGCCTTGATGGTGAGTAGTCTCTGGTTTCGATGGTTGTGACAGAGGAAGAATTAGGCTGCTCATGTCTATACATTTCTTCCCTCCGATGAGATGAGATGTAAATTTGTCGTCCTCTCCGACGCGCCTTTGAAATGGAGCGCTTGATTCGAAATTCTTTTAGTCGACGGTTGTGCACCTGAAACTCTCAAAAGCGACTTTCCAATTTCTATTGCCCTTTGATTTATCCCTTCACTGAATGCCATCGAAATGAAAAATGGTCGACTATGAAAAATAAACACACCTCGATACATTATTTAGATATTGTTGTTCATTTCCATACATAATGTCTCCTCGCCCAGTCACGCAATGTGTTCCACAACATTTTAGCTGTTGATGCCGCTCGCCGCCTCACACCAACCCCATACATCGCTCTCTTGACTGCAGCCAACCGAATCGGCGCTGCGGGAGCCGCTGCGGTGGCCGGCGCGTTGGAGCCGAGGAGGAATGGGGACGGCAGCTGGACGCCCTCCACCGCATTGACGAAGCTGGGTCTTTCAGGTGAGTGGGTGCTGATTTCGATGGTTGTGACAGAGGAAGAGTTAGGCTGCTCGTGTGTATCCATTGCTGATCGTCCAATACCTTTTCGCATTCATAAACAACGCCAGTCCGTCCAAATCAATTTACCAATAATATCCGTTCTATTCTATCCACTCATCCAATTTATATTCTCTCCTGATTGAAGGGAACCAAATCGGCGATGCGGGGTATTGGTAGTCACACCTCTCGTCTTATATGCACATTGTCTCTCTCAGTCCATATTGCAGAGTCAGAGTCATGGCGGTGCTCGTTTGTATTGGTATTTGTATTGGTCATACCTTTAGGGGGGAAGGCACTTACAACGACGAGCGTGTCGATGTTGAAGCGCCACTAGATTAGAACATGTTCATATAACAAAGCTGTTCGCTCGATTAGCATTGGGTAAATTTTGATCAGCTCCACCCGCAGCCACCTCCCATAACACCCCTCCCACATTATGCGGCAACAACAATGTTTTTCATCTCAATATAGTGTAATGTATTTTTAATAATGAGTTGTTTATTCTCAAACCGAACTCTGAAAAGACCGCCCAATTACCCCCTCGTTCACCCGTTGCAAGGGGAATAATTTTATGTTGCATAAATTTGGATTGCTTTCTTCTCAAGTCCACTTACCTTTTCGTTATCATAGCTTGTTTGTTCTGAAATCTGAACCTGCGAAAAATCATAAAACCCAGCGACTCCCCCACCTGAACCCCCCTCCCTCGTTCACCCACGTCCAACATTGATACAATCGCCTCCACATGCAGACAACCAAATCGGCGCTGCGGGAGCCGCTGCGGTGGCCGGGGCGTTGGAGCCGAGGAGGAATAGGGACGGCAGCTGGACGCCCTCCACCGCACTGACGGTGCTGGGTCTTGATGGTGAGTGGGTTGCTGACTTCGCAAAAAGGAAAATGGATCGTTGCATTGCTAAAGCGCTCCCAAAGCAAACAATTTTCACAATAATAAGCTCATTATTAGTAGTGATACTCTCAATCTTAGTAATATGTTGTTTTCGCAGCTCCGCCCACACTCCCCTCACTTCGAAGCGCGCCACCGACGAGTAATCGAAATGTGAATGGGCGTCTCATATATTTGGAAGAACTGCTTATTGTTTCATGATCTTTCTATTTACAAATTATTTATGTGGATTTGTTATTTGACACGTTAAACATACCAACCCTCTCACAATCATTCGCACTGTCATCCTCCTTGAAATAATACACACACGCTCCGTTCACCTTTCTTTCCCTCCTCTCCCTCATCACTCCCCCACTGCCCTCTCCCCCTCTCCACTATCATACCCCTTGCCCAGGTCACCCACCGAAGGCCACAATTTCAGGATAGAGAACCGCGTCAGACTTTGCACCCAAAATACATTTTCTGAATACAATCATATTGAAAAAATATAGAAGGCCTACTGAATAAAATAAACACGTTCAAATCTTTCTCAGTCGATCATGGCGTTGAACATTGATCATTTGTAATCAAGCAGTGACTGGGGGGTCAGGCTGATTAGGTTGATACGCCCACTCACCCCCCCCCCCCCCCCCCCCCCCCCCCCCCCAAGCCCACCCCCCTCCCTCGTTCGCTCACGCCCAATATTGACATCATCTCCTCCACATGCAGGGAACAAAATCGGTGCTGCGGGAGCCGCTGCGGTGGCCGGGGCGTTGGAGCCGAGGAGGAATGGGGACGGCAGCTGGACGCTCTCCACCGCATTGACGGGGCTGTATCTTCAGAGTGAGTGGGCGCTGATTTCGATGGTTGTGACAGAGGAAGGATGAGGCTGCTCGTGTGTATCCATTGTTGGCAGTCGAATACCTTTTCGCCCCTGTAAGCATCGTCCCTCCGTCCGTCCAAATCAAATTATCAGCTAATTCAACCATTCGTCGCCGTGTTTTCTTTTCTTTGTATCAGCCCCTTAAATAAATCCTCTTATAAAACATAATTTCAAATGCGCAGTTTGTGTTTAATAGTTTCTGACCAATTATGTAACTCCCTAAAGTTTCAATGAATTCGAAACGGCGACATCGGCTGTCATTGCTAACTGTTGATGACAAAAAGGACTTTGCACGATATCATGCGTAATTTAGTCTGTTTTCGAAATACCATCCGAGCTCGAATCATTTGACCCTCAAAACGATTTTGTGGCGAGCGGCTGCTGTGCGAGATGCACCTTTTACTTGTCCCCTTTCCACTGATAACCACGAGAATGACAATATGTCGTTGGTCGGCCGTCATTTGTCAAATAGAGGCAGAATTTAAGTGCAGTGGATGAGTTGACCGTAGTGGTCTTGTTCAAATTAAATCAGGTATCATAGACACAAAGGCCTTGATTTTTGAAAATGTGGTTAAAAAGCATTTCTGTGAATAAGTAAGGAATTCTGTGTACAAGTCAACGGGTTTAGTGGGGCAATCGTTTTATGTTGCAGAAATTCGGAATTTTTCTTTTCAGGTCCACCTACTTTTTTTTTCAGAACTTGTTTGTTGTTAGATCTGAATCTGCGAAAAACCCTGAACCCCAACGACGCCTCCACCTTCTCATAATAACATCCCCAGCGACAGCAATAGATTTTATGTTGTTTTACTCTCATTTAAACCTTAATTGTTTGGTAATCGTAATTTGTTTATTCTGAAATCGAAACCTGCGAAGTACGCCCAGTGATTCCCCCCATCCACCCTAACTCCACTCCCTCGTTCACCCGCGTCCAATGTTGATATCATCTCCTCTACATGAAGCCAACCAAATCGGCGATGCGGGAGCCGCTGCGGTGGCCGGGGCGTTGGAGCCGAGGAGGAATGGGGACGGCAGCTGGACGCCCTCCACCGCACTGACGAGGCTGAGTCTTGGAGGTGAGTGGGCGCCGATTTTTTTATGGTTTTTTTCTGACTGAGGAAGAGTGAGATTGCTCGTGTGTATCCATTGTTGGCAGTCGAATACCTTCGTTCATCATATAATTCGTCCATTTGTTGCATGGTTTACTTTACAGCCACATCCACCGGGGTGAGTGGGTGCTGTGTTTCGGCTGTCATTCAAACTTACGACTCGAGCATCTATTAGCTCGACGGCTGTGCTGCCTCGGCTTTATTGTGCACCACTCCCACCACAGCTGACATCCATTTGAGCAGACTCACTTCAACAATAGGAACTTCTCGGACTCTCCGATGCGCCTTTTTGAAATGGAGCGCTTGGTTCGAAATTCGCTCACTCGACGGTTGTGCACGAGAAACTCCCAAAAGCGACTCTTCCCTTTTCGCTGAACCTTTGATTTATCCCTTAATTGGATATCATCGAAACAGACCATTCGCGATTCGCTCTGATGTTTGTCGTATGAGATTCACATTTTTGCCACATTTCCACTGCTAACCACAAAAGGAACAATATGCCGTCGGTCAGCCTCCATTTGTCAAAAAGAGGCGCGTGAAGCCAAATCACAACACAGTGGGTTTGTTGACCGTAGTCGAGACTTGCTTCGGGGGCTGCACTTCTGTTTAAAAATAAAAGCAGGTGTTATAGCCACAAAGGCCCCGGCGGTTTGAATTATTTGCTAAAAAAGGATTTATATGGACAACCCATAGGGTTATTGACGATGGTGCAGTCCGCGCGTGTGTTGAAATCACGACGCCCTCCCTTACATATCCTCCCGTATGTCGTTTGGCTTTCGGTCTTGTTCCGTCCACTCACCCGTCATCTGTCCCTTCATAAATTGGCCCAGCGAGCCCCCACAAACTGACCAACGTGGTTGGTCGATGGGGCGACTATGAAAAATAAACACACCTTGCTTCATTATTCGAATATTTTTGTTCATTTCCATACATAATGTCTTTCCTCGCCCAATCACGCATTGTGTTCCGCAACTGTTTTGCTGTTGATGCCGCTCACCGCCTCACACCAACCCCATGCTTCGCTCTGCTTACTGCAGGCAACCAAATCGGCGATGCGGGAGCCGCTGCGGTGGCCGGGGCGTTGGAGCCGAGGAGGAATGGGGACGGCAGCTGGACGCCCTCCACCGCACTGACGGAGTTGAATCTTCAAGGTGAGTGGGCGCTGATTTTTTTATGGTTGTGACAGAGGAAGGCTGAGGCTGCTCGTGTGTATCCATTGCTGATCGTCCAATACCTTTTCGCTTTCATAAACATCGTCTGTCCAAATCAACTCATCAGTGATATCGGTTCTATTCTGTCCACTCATCCAATTCACATTCTCTCCTGACTGAAGGGAACCAAATCGGCGATGAGGAGTATTGGTGGGACAATATTTTGCCTTTTATAAACAGCGCCCGTCGCGTCTCTCCGTCCTCTCAGTCCATATTCCCACTCTTTCCAACATAAAAGTTGACTACTTTCACTCAACACAACACCGACTTCATCACAACTTGATTACACAGACTGTGGCGCAGTGCAAGTGCCTCGATTGTGTTATCTCCACAACACCGACCCCTTCCCTTCGACCCCCTCTCACCATACATCACCAACGGAACGGGTCGCTCGCAGAAAAAGAATGGATCGTTGCATTGCTAAATCGCTCCCAAACCAAACAATTAACGCAAAAAGCTCTTTATTAGTAATACTCTCATTCTTAGTACAATATTGTTTTCACAGCTCCGCCCACAGTCCCCTCACTTCGAGGCGCGCCACCGACGAGAAATCGATGCATGAATGGGCATCTCAAATGTTTGGAAGAACTGCGTATTGTTTCATGATCTTCTTGTTTACATATTATTCATGTGGACTTGTCATTTGACACGTTTAACATTCCAACCCTCTCACAAGCATTCGCGTTGTCATCCTTCTTCAAACGATACACACACTCCGTTCGCCTTTCTTTCCCTCTCCCTCACCACTGCCCCACTGCCCTCTCTCCCTCTCCATTATCACACCCCTTATTGCCCAGGTCACCCACCGAAGGGCAGAATTTGAACATAGAGAACCGCGTCAGACTTTGCACCCAAAAAAAAAAACACTGATTAAGTAAAACAAAAGAAATTGCCTACTTAATAAAGTAAACACGTTCAGCAAATCTTTCTTAGTCGATAATTATGGCTTTGAACATTGATTATTTGTAATCAAGAAGTGACAGGTGGATTATGCTGATTAGGTTGATACGCCCACTCACCCCCCAACTTAACCCATGCCCTCGTTCTCCCACGCCCAACATTGATGACATCATCTCCTTTACATGCAGCCAACCGAATCGGCGATGCGGGAGCCGCTGCGGTGGCCGGGGCGTTGGAGCCGAGGAGGAATGGGGACGGCAGCTGGACGCCCTCCACCGCACTGACGGAGCTGAATCTTGAAGGTGAGTGGGCGCTGATTTCGATGGTTGTGGCTGTGGAAGGCTGAGGCTGCTCGTGTGTATCCATTGCTGATCGTCCAATACCTTTTTGCCTTCATGAAGTACGTCATTCCGTCCAAGTTAATTTACCAATAACATCGGTTCTATTCTGTCCACTCACTCAATTTATATTCTCTCCTGACTGAAAGGGAACCAAATCGGCGATGCGGGGTATTGGTGGTCTTACCTTTCTCCTTTCATAAACAGCGCTCGTCGTGTCTCTTCCGTCCCCTCAGTCCATATTCCCACTCTATCCAACATAAAAGTTGAGTACTTTCACTCCACACAACACCGACTTCATCACAACTTGATTACACAGACTGTTGCGAAATCGAAGTGCCTCGGTTCGGCTATCTCTACAGCACCGACCCCTTCCTTTCGACCTCCTCTCACCACACATCACCAACGGAACGGGTCGCTCGCACAAAAAAGAATGGATCGTTGCATTGCTAAAGCGTTCCCAAACCAAACAATTTCCACAATAAGCTCATTGTTAGCCACACCCTCATTCTTAGTAGTGTGTTGTTTTCTCAGCTCCGCCCACAGTCCCCTCACTTCGAGGCGCGCCACCGACGAGAAATCGATGCATGAATGGGCATCTTATGTCTTTGGAAGAACTGCTAATTGCTTCCTGATATTCCTATTTATATAATAACTAGTATGTGGATTTGTTTTTTGACACGTCAAACATACCAACCCTCTCACAATCATTCTCACTGTCATCCTCCTTCAAACAATACACACTCCCTTCGCCTTTCTTTCCCTCTCCCTCATCACTCCCCCACTGCCCTCTCCCCCTCCATCATCATACTCCTTGCCCTGGTCACCCACCGAAGGCCGCACTTTGAAATTAGAGCAGACTTTCCACCCTTAAAGAAATAACTGATTAAATAAAACAAAAAAATGGCCTGTTGAATGAAATAAACACGTTCAAATATGTCTTAGTCGATTATGGCTTTGAACATTGATTGTTTGTTATCAAGAAGTGACTGGGGGATTATGCTTGGGTTGATACGCCCACTCACCCCCCCACCTCACCACCCTCCCTCGTTCACCCGCGTCTAATCTTAATACCATCTCCTCCACATGCAGGCAACCGAATCGGTGATGCGGGAGCCGCTGCGGTGGCCGGGGCGTTGGAGCCGAGGAGGAATGGGGACGGCAGCTGGACGCCCTCCACCGCACTGACGGAGCTGTTTCTTTATCGTGAGTGGGCGCTGATTTTCATGATGGTTGTGGCCGAGGAAGGCTGAGACTGCTCGTGTGCATCCATTGTTGGAAGAGTCGTGTGTATCCATTCTTGATCGTCCTATACATTTTCGCCTTCATAAACATCGCCCCTCCATCCAAAGCTTCAATAGTATCGGTTTTATTCTATCCACTCATCCAATTTTAATTCTATCCCGACGGAACGGGTCGCTTGCACAAAAAGAAAGGATCCTTGCATTGCTAAAGCGCTCCCAAACCAAACACTTTTCACAATAATAGGCTCGTTATTCTTAGTAATACTCTCATTCTTAGTAGTGTGTTGTTTTCTCAGCTCCGCCCACACTCCCCTCACTTCGAAGCGCGCCACCGACGAGAAATCAATATGTGAATGGGCGTCTCATATGTTTGGAAGAACTGCTTATTGTTTCATGATCTTCTTATTTACATAATATTCATGTGGACTTGTCATTTGGCATTTTTAACATACCAACCCTCTCACAATCATTCGCACTGTCATCCTCCTTCAAACGATACACACACTCCGTTCACCTTTCTTTCCCTCTCCCTCATCACCCCCCCACTGCCCTCTCCCCCTCTCCATTATTTATCATACCCCTTGCCCAGGTCACCCACCGAAGGCCACAATTTTAAAACAGAGAACCGCGTCAAAAAGAAATTACTGATTAAATCAACAGAAGAAACGGCGCACTAAATAAAATAAACACGTTTAAATCTTTCTTACTCGATAATGGCTTTGAACATTGATCATTTGTAATCAAGCAGAGATTGAGGGGTCAGGCTGGGGAATTTGGCTGACTGTGAGGGGAAGGGGTGCATTTAATTACAAAATAATGTCGCTGCTGGATCTTATTGTCTGACTGTACCGCCACGTCGCTACCCACCTCGCTCACCCCAAATCTGCAGTGAACAAAATTGGTGACGAGGCAAAGAAGGCGGTGAAGGAGACGGAGAAGGCGCACAACAGCCACCTGCCCCCCGGAATGAAGGAGCTCCGAATTTGTTTTCACCCAATAATAATCCTTAATAAAAACCCTAAACCCTAAAATCTAGTTGCGTAATTACTAAGTACTGTTAACAGACTCGTGGACGGGAGGACCATAGCCGAGTGATGCCACCCGATCGACTCGGCGGTGGCGTGTGTCAAACTGTTGCCAAAACTGTCGAGGCGCCTCTTTAATTGATGAAACCCCGTGCTTACAGTCCCTTCGTAATTTCCAAAGCCCGAAATGACTCTGTAATTTATGAGTCCTTAGAACACCTCATTGCCGCTCTGTTTTGTCAGCATGTTATCCAGTGACGCTTTTCCATGCTCATTGTCTTCTCCATGCGCACTGAGTGCCAATCAAAGGCCCTTTCGGACAATTACCGCCCACAACAAAATCGCGCTTATTTTTAACAACTTCAGGCTTCCGATCGATAGATTACGTGGTGCAGTGCCGAATGCTTGTTTGCTTCCTGCCGTGGCCGCTTTGTTTCCCCCCTAATTGTTGGTCGCGAAGTCGTCTTTGCATATGCGTCGACATAACGTGCTTGGTATGTTATCAGAGATATATACCGAAAAGCTGCGAGTGATCTATAACGCCGTGACAAAGGCTTGGTTGGACACGCCGCGGGACTAGAACGGCGACGTGAAGCAGGGCCCCTCCGACCGGACGGCTTTACAAGTCGCCCTCCGGAAGCTCTTCGACTTCATGGACGGCGTCAAAGGTATCAAAATCCGCCTCCCTCAAGTTCAACATCTCGTCACTGTGAATGTCACTATCGATGAATGTTGAGCACTCCGAGCTTGAATGAATCTACGGGTGGGAGCAGTAGTAGCGGTCTGACTTCCACTACCTCGGACGGTGACTCGCCGGGGGAGCGCTGAAGGCGCACGCGGCGGGGCCAAGATGAAAGAACGGGAAAATGGGGTGGCCGGAATACCGCTGTGTCTCCAGCCCTCCTGCAGATAAACAGTGCTCATGCAGACATGCAAAAGCTAGCGCGTTGGAGGTCGCAGCGGCGCGGTGCTGGTCGGAGGCGTGGGAGGGTGAGTCAAACGTGTGACAGCATAGTTGATGTAGTCATTTTAATCCTTTACAACATTATAATTGTTAAACTCGCCCGTGCACATGACATTTGCACTTTTAACATTCATAGGCGTGGTCTTACTCTGCGTGTGCGTGTGCGTGTGATTGTTTGTGGATGTATATGTCTGCATCTCTCGGGATGTGTGGGGGAGGAGGGATGGAGAGAAGGATGTGTGTGTGTGTGTGTGTGTGTGTGTGTGTGTGTGTGTGTGTGTGTGTGCATGCGTGTGTGTGTGTGTGTGTGTGTATGTGTGTGTGTAAGAGAGGGGTAGAGAGGGATGTGTGTGTGTGTGTGTGAGGACCCCCTTCGCTGTGTAGACACCCTATTTCGTGTTGAATGCGTGGTTGTGAGGTATTTTGCTTAACATAGCAACTATGTGAAAATCTGATACACTAGTCATCTGAACATGGACATGAATTTAATCCTGCTGATGAATTTTTTTGGTTATTGGACCATGGCTGAAGGGCTGTTGTTGGAGTTAGTTGGGTTTCTTTCCGCACATGTAGAGTTGATGCAATTTGCTTTCGCTGCCCAATATGGTAATGTTGTGCACATTATTAAAGCCACGTTATTGTCGGACAATATGACTGATGTTGCCGCCAGATTATTGCTCGTGAACTACTTATTAAACAACTAAGAAATATTGCACACTTTAACATCATTGCAATGCTTTGTTAGAGTTATTAATACTTGCTTCTGTCGGTGTATGAAATTATGGTCCCCCACTTGTAGCCGGACAGGAAGATTCTGCTTTGACTGTGTCATATGAGTGTCACGCGCAGCTTGTTTTGATCCTTGGGGGATACACAATGACTTTAAATGCTAATGTTTGAGCAAAGCCCCCAGCACTCGTTCGTTGATTCTGGAAGGATACGCGAGGTACGGCTACGCGATGCCTTGCTTTTGTCTAAATTCTGGGAAATCTTGGTATATAGACTTTCGTCCATCTGTATTGTGGTGAATCCGTTCAGTCATATTGTTGCTGCAAATTTACGTTGCGATTCATATTCGGTCATATCGTGTCTGACATTGTTTGACCTGAATTCGTATGTATGGTCTATCGGCAGGTGGCATGAAGTATGGAGGTGCATGAAGATCAAGAACGAAGCAAGAACAAGATAACCTTTTAGTGAGCGAATGATTTTAGCTAGCATGATTGTTTTTTGGTGAGATTGTCCACGGACAATGTCTCGTTAGATCAGAGAGCGCAGGCTCTTGTGTTAGGTTTTGATTTATATTTAAAAAAAAATACTGTACTCGTTATTTGTCTCCTTGTGAATTTACGCATTTCCCGATGATAGGACCATGCCCCACTGACAACCTTCGTGCGTCATGCCAGCGAGGGCATGGCGCGCTGCTAACCCCAATGCGAAATGCTTGAGCACGTTCGCATTGGGAAGAGTGGGGTGTGGGAATTAAGGGTTTGTCAACTTGTATGGGATAGATTGTATGGGATACGTACATGTTAGCTCAAGAAGTTCTGCAGTACAGGTACTTCGCACAGCCACCACATCTCCGTTTACGATTGATTACATTGATGGCAATGTAGAAAATGGCGACATCGAGTATACTGATGTTGCTGATGATGATAGTTCAGGCCGATGGCAATGTCGATGCCGATACTAATTGCCGATAGCAAGAATTTATGTAACCAAAACATCGAACTGCAATACATTTCGCTTTACATATCGTGGCCATCAATATATTGCATGTCATTGCGAGTCCCCATCGGTCATCGATTACAATAAATATCATGAAGACAATTATTGAAAATTGTATCATCATTGTCATCAACATCGAAAATTTGAACTTTCACTCCCATCAACATCGAGAAGCCGTACCATCACGACCATCAACATCGAGAAAATCCAGGTGATCCCTAGCCTTAGAATGGGAGTATCATATATTCTGAAGAACTGCTTATTGTTTCTTGGTCTTCCTATCTACATATCATTTATGTTGAGTTGTCATTTCACACGTTGAACATACCAACCATCTCACAATCATTCGCATTGTCATCCTCCTTCAAACAACACTCACACTCCGTTCACCTTTCTTTCCCTCGCCCCCGTCACTCCCCCACTGCCCTCTTCCCCTCTCAATTGTCATACCCCTTGCCCAGGTCACCCACCGGCGGCCACAATTTCAAAATAGAGAAGCGCGTCAGACTTTCCACCCAAAACGAAGTTACTGCCTTAATGAAATAAAAAAATGGCCTTCTGAATTCAATAAACACGGTCAAATCTTTCGTTCTCAGTCGATCATGGCTTTGAGCATTGATCATTTGTATTCAATCAGTGACTGGGGGGTCAGGCTGCGGAATTTGGATGACTGTAAGGGGAGGGGTGCATTTTATTACAAAATAATGTCGCTGAATCTTGTTGTCTGACTGTACCGCCATATGTCGCTACCCACCTCGCTTACCCCAAATCTGCAGGGAACAACTTTAAATAGGCAGTGAAGGCGGTGATAGAGGCGGTGTCAGCGCACAACAGCCACCGACCCCCCGGAATAGAGGGGCTTTATATCCGTATCTAGCTGAGTCAACAGACTCGTGGACGGGAACACCATAGCCGAGTGATGCCATCCGATATATCGACTCGGCGGTGGCGTGTGTCAAAGTTGCAAAACTGTTGAGGCGCCTTTGTAATGGATGAAACGCCGTGTTTACAGTCCCTTCGCAATTCTTAAACTCCGCAATGACTCTGTAATTTCCGAGTCCTTAGATGACCTCATTGCCGTTATGATTTGCCAGCATGTTATCCGGTGACGCTTTTCCATGCTCACTGTCATGTCAGTATGCGCATACATTGAGTGCCAATCAAAGGGCCTTTCGGGCAAATACTGCCTACAACAAAATCGCTCTTACTTTTTACTACTTCTTATCGATAGAATACATCGCGCAGTGCCGAATGCTTGTTTGCTTGTTGCCGTGGCCGCCATATTTAAATTTTTATTTTCTATTTGCCGGTCGCGAAGTCATCGTTGCAGATGCGTCGTCGATATATGACGTGCTGGGTATGTTATCAGAGGTATTTATAAAAAAGCGATGGCGGAAAGGGCCCCTCCGCCTCCCTCAAAGTCAACGTTTCGTCACTGTGAATGCCACTATCGATGAATGTTGAGCACTCCGAGCTTGATCAGGTGGCTACGCAGTAGTAGCGGTCTGACTTCCACTACCTCGGACGGTGACTCGCCGGGGGAGCGCTGAAGGCGCACGCGGCGGGGCCAAGATGGGAGAACGGGAAAATGGGGTGGCCGGAATACCGCTGTGTCTCCAGCCCTCCTGCAGATAAACAGTGCTCATGCAGACATGCAAAAGCTAACGCGTTGGAGGTCGCAGCGGCGCGGTGCTGGTCGGAGGCGTGGGAGGGTGAGTCAAACGTGTGACAGCATAGTTGAGGATGTAATCACTTTAATCCTTTACGACATTATAACTGTTAAACTCGCCCCTGCACATGACATTTGCATTTTTCCCTCTAACATTCATAGGCATTGATCTTCCTCTTCCGATGCGTGTGTTTGTGTGTGGATGTGTATGTGCGTCTCGCGGGATGCGTGTATGAAAGGGGGGAGGGAGGGAGAGAAAGCTGCGCGTGTGTGTGTGTGTGTGTGTGTGTGTGTGTGTGTGTGTGTGTGTGTGTGTGTGTGTGTGTGTGTGTGTGTGTGTGTGTGTGTGTGTGTGTGTGTGTTTGTGTGTGTGTGTCACTATATGTGTATCCGAGTGTGTGTTTGTGTGTGTGTGTGTGTGTGTATGTTCTTGTGGAAGAGAGAGAGGGTACGAGAGGAAG
>JAPMLY010001282.1:25000-27500 GCA_026401115.1 Tetraselmis chui
GCAGCTTTGTTAAATTCTCAGAAAGGGTCGCATAATCTGGTATCTCAACCATTGATTGCATGCCAATATTTTTTTGTGCTGTACATTGTCACGGGTTTCTTCCTGAGGACTGAAGTAGGTCTCTACAACTCGCCAAAATCGGGATTTAGCCGTATACACTCGCCTAGTGTTACTTTTTTATTCCGTTAGTTCGCGCAGGGCTTTATTCTGTGTCGTCGAGCCGTTCCCGTCCTCATCTGCTTGAGTACGTAGCGACATTTATGGTTTGGAGGGGACAAGTCGAGGGCGTTGCACCTAAACTTGGAAATTCACCTGTATGTCTTTTCCCGGGTCAGGTTTCGCGTGGCGAGCGCGGCGACGTTCTTGTGTTTCTCTCAGGTATGGACGACATCAGCGCGGTCGCGGACGCGCTGGAGGAGTACGCGGCACAAACCAAGCGCTGGGTGGTGCTGAAGCTGCACAACTCGCTGGCGATGGAGGACCAGGTGGGGGCTGCTGTGGGACACTGTTTACACAACCACGGAAATTAGCCTTCCAGTGCTTTAACCCGTCTGTCTACTGCACCCCTTGCGAATTGGTATGAGCGAATTGGTCGAGAGGTTGAGGAAGAATGGCAAAATACGAACGCAAATGTTGTATAGCGAACAAAAGGCGCACTGCTTTTGTCTTTTAACCGAGAATGAAAGATTAAAGCAGAGGGTGTGTGTGCGTGTGTGTGTCTGTGTGTTTAAGTTAAACACTAAACTTTCATGAGGTGTTCTGTCCATATCTGAATCGGGTATTATGTGAACATGGACATCAATGTAGGTCGGGATGAATATGTGAACGTTGAAGAGACAACGCCAGCGTGTCTATGTTTTAGCAGATTGCCAGGAACTAGTGTAGTTGCCTATTATTGCTGTGTCGGCGGCAGGACCGCGTGTTTGACGTGGCTGAGGCCGGCGTGCGGAAAGTGATCCTGTCGACCAATATTGCGGAGACGAGCGTCACCATCGACGGGATTCGCTTTGTGGTGGACAGCGGCCGGTGCAAGGAGATGCTGTTTGACTATGCCGGCCGCCAGGTGGGTGGGCTGTGAAACGGTACAGTAGTAATTACGTGCGTGACAATACGTATGCCGCGACTGCAACGCTGTGTCGAGCAGAATACCGATATCAACTCCGCTAGGGGGTATTAGCTCAGAGATATGTAGTCGGTCAGCCTGAATTTACGCATACCGTCATGTCATGTCTCTACTAAGACCGCCCGGGTATCGAATATGGCGAAACATGACTAGTTACTGAAATAGATGATAATGTGTCGACAGCGTCGCGCGCGCAACTGTCACAGTTTCATTTTTAGAGTGCGTGTTCATGCACGGGCCCCGATAACATGGCATTGCGGCTCCCCTCAGGTGGGCAGCTTGCGGGAAGGCTGGGTCAGCCGTGCTAGTGCAGATCAGCGGAAAGGGCGTGCGGGGCGCACTGGACCAGGTGAGGCCGAGTTGTCTTTTAATCGTACATTGTACCGTTTCCGGCTTCATTCTATCCTATGTAATTTGCCTGGCCCAACTCGGCGAAGGGCCATATTTCTTTCATACGTGATGTTCATATTAGTTAAGAACTACCAGCTCATTCGTACTTGTATCGTTTCGTTTTGCGAGCTCCAGATCTTGGAATCGTTATGTGGCCTGCTCTGGTTATTTTGTGCCGCGAGTATTAAGATGGTGAGTTTGACAGTCCTCGATGTGGCTTGTGCTTCAGGTGTTTGTTACCGGCTGTACTCGGAGTCCGACGTTAGCTCATTTCCGCCTTTCAACCTGCCAGAGATCCAGCGCGTGCGGCTGGAGAGCGTGGTGCTGCAGATAAAGGAGCTGGCAGGCGGCGGCATGGATCCTCGGCGCGACCCCTCCCGTTGTCTCCATTTCCTGAAGCGCTGCTTGATCACAACCCGGCGTTCTTTACACGCAGTACACAAAAGCACAGTTGACCACGTTTCTGTGACCGCCGAATGTGATCCGAGCGTGCCGTCCAGGATGACAGCGCATCTCGTGGCAATGCATGGATTGCATTGGGCATTTCGAATTTCATTGCCTACTTTGCTTAGATGTTACTGGCAATGTGAAAACCTGCACGCCTAGAATTTCCGATTGCTCCAAGTTTCCGATGTGCTAGTACTGACCCGGCTTTTTTCATGCGGCAGGCGCTTCGGCTTCATCGACCCGCCGCCACTCGGTGGCATCGAGGCGGCAGTGGGAGCCCTAAAAGCCGCGCATGCGTTGGATGCGCGCGAGGTGCGGGCGGTGGCTGCCGTTTTACCGATACGTGTCCAATAGATATTTGTATTTACATGGGAACAGCTCAAGATAGTTTTACGGAAACTCGGATTTCAAACTGCCTCGGGAAGTTTTATGGCGGCCCCATTACTATTGAACTGGGTATGCACTATCCAGAGACAATCCTCTTCTCGGCAAAGAAACTCGCTAGGGCGATTGAGCTATTCGACGAAATAGCTTATGCGT
>JAPMLY010001282.1:42500-50000 GCA_026401115.1 Tetraselmis chui
GACAGTGCGAATGAATGTGAGAGGGTTGGTATGGTGAGCGTGTCAAATGACAAGTCCACATAAATACTATGTAAATAGGAAGATCATGAAACAACAAGCAGTTCTTCCAAACATATGAGACGATGCCCATTCATATATTGATTTCTCGTCGGTGGTGCGCCTCGAAGTGAGGGGACTGTGGGCGGAGCTGAGATAACAACACATTACTAAGAATGAGGGTGTGACTAACAATGAGCTTATTGTGGAAATTGTCTGGTTTGGGAGCGCTTTAGCAATGCAACGATCCATTCTTTTTCTTGCGAGCGACCCGGTCCGTTGGTGATGTCTGATGAGAAGCGGGTCGAGAGGAAAGGGTCGGTGTCGTGGAGATAGCCGAATCGAGGCACTTGGACTGCGCAATTACAGTCTGCGTAATAAGGTTGTGATGAAGTCGGATGTGTGTTGAGTGAAAGAACTCGACTTTTATGTTGGCAAGACGAGCGGGAATATGGACTGAGGGGACGGAGAGACGCGACGGGGGCAGTTTATGAAAGGCGAATGGTATGACCACCAATACCCCGCATCGCCGATTTCGTTCCCTTCAGTCGGGATATAATTCATTGTGATTGTAAATAACTTCTACGCATCGAGTCAAATTTGCCAGAATATGGTATCCGTCAGAATTGAAGCATACGTAGTCTTGTAAGTAATCTTAGTGAGTGGGAATCGATTACCAAGTGACGATCGTTTTGTCGATGAGCTATTCGGTACAATAGCAAGGTTTTCGCATAATCGATAATAATAATGTCTACGAATGTACAGAAACACCTTTCGCGAGGTATGTATCGTGGAGTGCACAGGTACACGTACCCCAAGAAATATCCTCGCGTCATGATAATACAGTATGAGGTTAAATACTGTTTACGCAATATCGGTTATTTAAGATTTTAGTATAAGGCACATATCATACTGTGCAAAGTACACGTCGAGTACCGGTACAGTACATGCGCCCAAGCAGTACAGTGGCGATCGCCGATTTAGCGTTGGGATTGGGATGCCTGCCTCTGTTAAGCATCCCATTATGCCGGAGGTCACGTATCCCTTTTCCAATAACCGCGAATATCGTTTCTTTTTTCTATATTTTCTTCATTTCTTTTTGTTGGGGCAGGGGCGGAGCAACATGCAAACATACACGCGCGCGCGCGCGCACATACACACGCACAATTAGTGAACGGCTTCTACCTTATGAGTGCCATATGTGCGACCAGTCAACTTCTTGGTCTCCTCAGGTTCCTTCTTCATCTCCCTCGCCGCCACCTTCGGCATGTGTAACAACTCCAACCTCTGCATCTCCAGCTCCGCCGCCATCAGCTCCAGCTTCGCCGCCACCTCCGGCGTCTCCTGCTCGGCCACTTCTTCGAACTGCGCCATGATCTGCTCCATCTCACTCATTTGCCGACGCGTCTCCGCGTTCGATGCTACAAACTGCAGCAACAGGCGCTCCCGCTCGACGGCGAGCGCGTGCTCCGCCGCCACAGCCTTTGCCTCCTTCTCCATTCTCAGCTGCTCCGGCTCCATCTCTCAGGATACAAAGTATGCTGCCGGCGTCGATAATATTTGTTGCAACTCGTTCGACCACCGTTGGGTCGCCGGTCTGTGTGTAGGGAATGCGGCCTCTGCACTACACCATTGAAATTGAATTTGAAATTGAAATTGTTTACAACATGTACCGTATGCGCCGGTTTTTTCACCAAAAAGCCGGATGCGTCGGCTGCCGTCTCTGGGCCCTCCCAACTATCCCATACAGGGAACTTACAAGTCAGGGCTAGACCGTGAACCACCTATGTCCAACCTCTCCAAGTGTGGTCGGGGGTTTTACTCCCCCCCGGGGAGGGTCTGAGGCGGTTTAAAAGCGGTGTGCAAGAATGGCTTGGGGAGGTGCGTTATGTGGAGGCTCGGCGAGTGGTCGTGCGTGATTTGGTGCGGTAGACAAGGAGGAGATAATGCAGCCATTGGACGGTGTGTGCATGGAGTGAGGAAAGGATGCGAGATGTGTCGAGTCGTGCTTTGGTGACGAGTTTGTCGGGAGGGTCGGTGCGGAGGGTGAGGAGAGGTGTGAGACTTGCGATGGTGGATGAGTGCGGTGTGCCCGTGCGGCTCATGACAATGGGTAGGATGTCGACTTCGGTACCTGGCCAGTGGTTTCGGATGGCATTTGCGAGGGGTGTGTATTTGTCCCTAATCAAGCGGGCTGTGTGTGAGAGATTGTGGTCGGTGCAGTATTTCCACTCCCCTATCTGTATTTTCCTGATAGATGAGTATCGGCGGCGGCCGTTGTTGTGGCCGACGAAGCGAGGTTCGAGGAGGCGTATGAAATCGGGTTTGTGCGCTGGGGGACGTAGTGCAGGCGGGAGGATTTCGGGGGGGAGGATAGCGGGGCACGAGGTTAGGGAGTCGGGCGAGAGACCTTCGTCTGCATCAACGAGGCGGGTGGGCAGGTGGGTGGGGTGTGGGGGGTGACAGTCAAGAGGGGTGTAGGAGGGGGTGGGGTGGGTAAAAGACTTGATGGGTTTGTTACCGAAGTCTGCAGTGATAGTCTCCCAGCGTCCTCCGTTGTGGCGTTCCAGGAGGGATAGTAGGAGTTGTAGCGCGCTGTTGTGACGGTCCTGTCTTAGGCCAGACATGGTGGGGCAGTTACCGGCCATGTGGCCGTTGCTGGTGAATTGTCCACACATGGGGCATCGCATGGTGGGGTTGTGTGTGAGGATGCGGGTGTTGTGGACGCCCCATATGAATTCTTGTTTGTGGGTGAATTGGGTGTTGGTGAGGGTTGTGAGTTTCTTGTGGAAGGTGAAGTCGGCGCCGTCCGCCGCGGCGCGGGCGAGGAGGGCGCCGTGTTTGGATGTTTGTGAGAGGTCTGTAAGTGTGTGCTTGCGGCTGTGGGTGTGTGCGTCGGCTTTGAGGTTTGTGTATATGTAGGGTATGGGTTCTCCTTGAGTCTGTGGTATGAGGGTGTAAGGCCAGGTCCAGTGACCAATGGACACGTCCGAGCCTGTGTTGTATGTGGTGTTTGGTGTTTGACCATCTGCTACTTGGTTGGCGAGTGCGTCCGCGTGGTCGTTGCCGAGTGAGTGGTTGTGTGCTTTAACTTTGCCGAGATGTGTGCGGATGCCTGCGTCGCAGCGGGTGATGATGGTGCGTGTGATGGAGAGGAGTGTGTCGCGGTGGATGTTGTGCCTATAGGCGGAGGGGCAGTTAAGGTATCCTTGTATGAGACGGAGGGAGCACGCACTGTCAGTTAGGAGGTGGGTATGTCCTAGTTGGAGGCCAATGTCAATGCCAGCTAGTTCGGCTCGATTGATAGTATGGGAGGGAGGGGTAGAGGTCACCAGGATTTTGATGTTGGTGTCCGAGGCTGGGTGGGTGGCCGCCGCCCCGAGAGGGGAGCTGCCTCCTTTTTTCGAGCCGTCTGTGTATACGAAGTCCTGCCAGTTCCAAGCAAGAGTTCCTTTGGTGGGGGAGTATGTTAGTCGTGTGCGTTCTTGGAGGGGGTAGGTGAGGGGGTGAGTGGGGTTGGGGGGGAGATGGTATATGCCTGCGGAGTGAGGTGAGTAGGAGTCGGTGAGGTGTGGAGGTGGGATGGTGATGGTGGGGCTTGGGAGGTGTGTGTCGTATATAGACTCGAGGGTGTTGTGGAGTGCGGTCATGGCTGTGTGTGAGGGTAGGGAGGGGAGTGCGAGGGAGTTAGCGACGAGGTAGATGTCGACCATCCAGCGTGTGCCGAAAGGGGTAGGGGTGGGATGGCCTGTGTGTTGGTCGGGGGGTAAGAAGGTGTTCGCGTCGTTGGGAAGGGTGTATAGGTGATGTGTGTAGGGGGAGTTGATATATTTGGAGTGGCGGTATGGTGTGTGTTCCCAACGGGGGAGTATGAGGATGGTAGCGCTGGGGGTGTGTGAGGCTGTGAGGTGTGCGCTGGTGATTGCATGTTCCATGGCTCGGCGCATGCATTCGTGGTCGTATTCGGGGTTGGCGATGTTGGTGCCTTGCCATGTGTGTGGGGCATTACTGCCGCTGGATGAGAAGACTATGTCTTCGGGGTAGAGTGAGTGGTAGGTGTGCGAGTGGAGTGATTTATTGAGGGGGTCTGAGTAGAGTTCTGTCTGGATGTGGAATGTGTGACGGAGGGCCGAGAGGAGGTCCTCTCTGGTGGCCCATCTGTTGCGGGTGGTGGTGGCGGGTGTAGGTGAGTGGATTTCTGAGCGGGAGCCAAGGCGAGTGAGGAGGTTGTAGACCTCCTCTTCGAATGTATGGTCGGTGAGGTCGGGGCGGAAGAGTTGGTATAGGTGGCGGACGCGGGGGCCGTTAAGGGTGGTGACAGCGCGGCCGTCGGGAGTGCAGAGTATTGTGGTATCATGAAGTGAGGGGTGTGTGTGGATGGCGAATGTACCGGTAGGGAGCATGTCGAGGTCAGGGTTGATGGGGTTGTGGTTGAATGTGATTAGGTGATGAGTCCAAGGAGGGGGTCCGGGTTCTGGCAGGATGGGTGTGGTGGAGGGGACAAAGCCGGAGTTAAATGCGGTGAGGGCGGTGGGGCCGGAGGGGGTCTCACTGATGGTGTCGTGTAGTTGAAGGCAAGGCGCCCATTGGACCTCGTGGAGACGGGTGAGGTCGTGTTGTTTGCCGCGAGCGCACCAGTCGCATTGCCATGAGGCGGGGCCTAAGGCGGGGCGGCATTGGGAATGGACGGCAAAGTGCGGGCATGTGCTGCAGGTGGAGGTGGGTTCTAAGTGCAGAGGGTTGTGACATATGGAGCAATCCGTCACGTCGCAGGGGGGGAAATGGTGATCTGAGGGGGAGAGGAATTCTGTGTCTATGTGCGTGATGGGTGCAGTGGGGGTGCAGGTGTTGGTGTGGGAGGAGTGGGTGAAGGGGGAGAGGGAGGGAGGAGGGCGGGGGAGGTGTGGAGTGAGGAGGGGAACCCATGAGGGGTGGAGAGTGGTGGGGGGGGATGCTTGTTTGGGGTTGAGGTTTGTGACGGGGAGGCGGTTGTGGACAGTGTCGGAGGGTTCGGTGAGTACTGCGGCGAGAAGGCGGATTGGGGTAGAGAGGGAGGTGTTGGACCCCGTGAGTTTGGAGATGGACTGGCAGGATTTGAGGATGAAGGAGGAAGGGGTGGCACGGAGGAGAATTTGTGACCATTTGGTTATGTGGTTTTGCCAGAGGGGGTTGAGACGGGGAAGGAGGGAGGTGTGTGTCTTGCGGGGTGAGAATTCGCGGTATGCTTGTTTGTATGTGTGTGGGTCTGTGATATGTGTGGCTATGTCTCTGAGGGATGAAAGGAGCGCGGTGTCCTGGCTGGTGAAGTGGGTGCGGATTGTGGAGGCAATGGGGTTGGTGAGGGAGAGGGGGGGGATGTTGTGGAACATGGTTCCGGCGTCGCGTTGGGCGCGCACTAGGCATCTGAGCGTGGGGGGGGATAGACTGCCTGACATTATCGATTCAGTGGGCCAGTGGGAGTATGTTGTGGAGATGTTGTGTATGTGGGCTCTGGCCATGTGGCCTCTATAGCCGGGGGAGTTCAGGATTTTGTGGAGGTGGCAGACAGTGAGTTGTGCGGCATGGGCTTTGAGGGAGGGGAGGCCGTAGCCGAGGTCGGAGGTGGGCCGGTGTAGGGCGGTGCGGGGGAGGTTACGTACCGAGGAGATGGCGGAGCGGAGGGCGCGGCATATTTGTCCTTCGAGGGTGTCCAATTGGGAGTCGCTGAAGAGGCCGAGTTGGAGGGTAAAGTGTTTCCCGATGAGGAGGCCACGGATGACGCGAATTCTGCGGGACTGGGTTAGTAGGGAGGAGGAGAGGGCGTTGATGAGGGATGTGGTGGTGCGTTTGAGTTCGTGCCAGTGTTTGGTGAAGGTGAGGGAGGTGTTGAGTTCGACCCCAAGGACGCGGTATGTATCCGAGGGGCCTATGGAGGGGATGGGCGCCGGGGTGGAGTTGATGGTGATGAACTGTGATTGGAGGCGGGATGTGAGGAGGGTGATGTTGGCAAGGGAGAGGGCGTTGCCTGTGCGCCAAAGGGCTCCGGTAATGCAGCATTTGCGGATGTTGACGGTCATACCTGTGTAGGCGCTGAAGAGGGAGAGTTTCCGTAATTGGATGGCCATGTTTGGGGTCGAGCCCGTGGCTAGGCTGAGGTCGTCGGCGAATCCGTGTCCGGGGTATGTGGCTGTGGGTTCTGTTGGGTCGACGTTAGTGGCGGGGGGCCCTGGGCGATAGCCCCGGCTACCCACAGTGAGCCAGCGAAGAAAGGGTTCAAGGAAGAGGGTAAATAGGAACGGGGAGAGGGTGTCGCCCTGTAGGGTACCTCGATTTATGTCTATGGAGGGGGTGGGACCATACGGGGTAATGTAGTCTGTGGATGAGACTCCGTAGAGGTGTTCGCATGTATCTACAAAAGTGGAGGGCATACCGAGTTGCCTCATGTGTTTGAACATGATGCGGTGGTCTGCTGCGTTGAAGGCGCCCTTGAAGTCCGCGTACATGACGTAGATGTCTTTATTGTGGAGTTTCGCGTCCTCCATGGCCATGATTATGGAGGAGAGGGCGTCGTGGATGCTGCGGTGTTGTCGAAAGCCATCTTGTTGGTCGCTGAGGATGCCGTGGGTTTCGGCGTATTTCGAGCCTGCGTCTTTTATTAGTGCGGTCCATAGCTTAAGAAGGTTATTCATGAGGGCGATGGGGCGGTAGTTGTCAAGGAGGGTGGGGTCACCTTTTTATGTAATAGGCATGTTGTGCTATGGCACCATTCAGGGGGTGTGTAGGAGTTATGGGCAAGGAGGGATAGGAGAGAGTAGAGGGCGGAGCGGGTCTCCGGGGGTAGGAACTTGAGAATTTCGTTGGGGATACCGTCGGGGCCGGGGGCTTTGCCTGTGCCTAGCGAGTTGAGGGTTTTATCGAATGTATCGCGGGTAATCATGTCGGCGAGAGTGAGTGTGGGGTCCCCTCGGGGTTCGATGTTGAAGTTGTCAGGGTTGTCGGGGTGTTCCCAGGGGGGTACTGGGAGGTCGGGCGGGGTGGCTCGCGTGAGTTCGGTGGTGAAGTGGGAGTGGACCGCCTTAATGACGGCTGAGGGGGAGGATGCTGTGGTTTTATCGGGCTTGGTAATGCGGTGGAGAGTTGTAGTTGCTGTGGTCGCGGGGAGGAGGCCGCTTTTAATTTTTAAGCGGCGGTGGGAGGATTTTGGAGAGGCGTCGTAGGCAGTGTTGGTGCGGGTTTTAATCTTTTGGAGTATATCTGTGGTGGTTGTTCGGAGTAGTAGGCGTATGCGTGCCTGGCATTGTTGGTGGATATCGGTAGGGGAAAGATAGTCAGAGGTTTGTAGGAGGGTTTGGGCTAGGGGTAGGGGGCCGCCGTTGGTGCTACATTTGCGGAGTTTACGAATGAGTTTGTGTGTTTTTTTAGAGAGCCAGGTGGGGTTAATGGTCGAGGTAGTGGGGCGGGGTTTCTTCGGGGGTAGGAGGGGCC
>JAPMLY010001282.1:57500-116718 GCA_026401115.1 Tetraselmis chui
ACACACACACACACACACACACACACGCGCGCAATTCGCAGTTGGACAATTTCATTTGCTTGCATTTTTGGTTCAGTGCCGAACTGGTTGCTAGAGTAATAGTGTATATTGAACGTAGCCTGATCGTCGATGTTCACAGGTAATCAGAGCATTCGGGCCTCCTCCATTCGGGATGCTGCTCGACCAGAAAGTTTGGGTGCTGCGCTGGAGCAATACCAGACAATGCTGGCGCATTACGAGGATTTCAGGCAGAAAAAGGCGGTGCGGGCGAATCCCTCCGTCAGCCCTTCTCTCGGAAACTTTGTCATGTTGAAATTTAAAGCATTTAGTACCGCAAGTCATTACAGATGCTGTCCACAAATTTTCAACGACAGTTCCGAAGCACCCCTCAACTATTGACGCATAGCTCGATCTGTGCTTATCCCTGTTGCACACATTTTGCTCTACGCGTTCGACAAACATTGAGAATGCCCCCATCCGGCAGCCGCTGTCTTTTGATAAACTGAAAATTGAGTTGCTCATTTGTTTTTTTGAATAAATCGGTCCCAGTTTTATGTGTCTTCACAAGTAGTTCACTGTTTTATAAAAAAATGTTGGTTTTGTGAGAGCTGACAATCTGCATTCCGTTGGATGTGTTGGGCATTTTGTACGTTTGACTTTACTCATATTATCGAATTGCATTTTTTTTGCCATTCGCTGTTTTTAGCATTCCTAATGGAGCTGTTCCTAACTTTGACCCATCACCCGTCAGTACGCGAAGCTGCTGAAGCTGCAAGCAGACCAAAAGGCGCTGCCCATCGCGCCGTTTGATAAGCACATCGTGGAGGCGCTGACTAAGCACAAAGTCATCGTGCTGGCTGGCGACACCGGCTGCGGGTATGTCGCACCATGCGCACCTCATCCTCGTGCGCACAGTGGGCCTGACTGCCGCTTTCAGCGCAAGGAAAGGCTCCATAAGTTGGTCCCTGCACAATATGCCATCATAAGTATGCATGGCGGACACACAGACGCCACTTTTATCTCAGACCGATCTTCTGCGACTGTTGTCTGGCGCTCGGTGTTCTCGAAAGGCATACGTTTTTTAGTACTGCCACTGCGGCACGACGTTTAAGATATCATATGCTTAATGCGTATAACTGTTTCGTAGCAGCATCAGTGTCAGTGGCGCAGCTGCCGATTTTCGTCTTTCTGCAATCGACAAAACCCGGAAGCGCCACGCAACAGATTTAGCATAGTCGCACATAAGCTGTGAGCTTTCGCTTGACTGTCTAGACTACTCGGTCTGTCTGTACCTCGCAATGCTGCGAATTATTTTGCGGTTCGGGTGTAAACGGCTGTACGTACGAGTTTGTATACAAGTGTCACAATAGCGCGTTGGGGCCTTGGAGGGCTCTAGTTTCTTGTTGATAACATTTTGTAACTGTAGTAGGCTTGACTAGAACTCCGCTCAAGTCGATCTTGCACCGCCACCGCAGGAAGAGCACCCAACTGCCGCAGTTCCTCATGCATGCGGGGTACGACAAGATCGCCGTCACGCAGCCGCGGCGGATTTCCGCGATGTCCCTCTGTCGGCGGGTATCGTACGAGTCTCTCAACGAGCACGGCGACGAGGTCTGAACCCCGCTCGTTCAGACCCAACGAAAAGGCATTTCAGCTGCAGTGCCTTGCGCATCGATTTATTTTACTTCGCAGAACTACCGATTTTGTGCACTATCCCTCGTCATACTTCTCGAGGTCGAACCATGTTATGACTTTTAGATACGTTTCTGTTCGTGTTGGTGTGGCTGCTACACGCCTACCCCGGTAATATTTTTGTCGACAAGTCGGAATGCGGAGTTTTCAATCGGCGTGGAATGCAAAGGAAAAACTTGTCATAAGCCTATCGAGCGAAATTCAAGCGCCTCCCGCCCCGACTGAGTTTCCGAGTGTGCATGCTTTCAGGTGGCATACCAAATTCGGTTTGACTCGTCTCGTGGCCGAGGCACAAAGGTGACGTTCATGACTGAGGGGATCCTACTTCGGAGGCTCGCAAGCGACCCCGACCTTCGCCACTTCGATTGCATTGTTCTTGACGAGGTTCGCCTGCTGCCGTTCAAAATATCGCCGCCTATAGCTCATGTAAAGCCGCGGCTTTCCTTCACGAAAAACAAAAATATTATTCGAAAGTTGTGTCAATACTTGTCGATTTTAGCTTACTCCCCTCGCTCAATTGTCGTAGTGGGGTTTGTCCATGCTCCGAAAAATACTGGGCCAAGCCTTTCCAGGCGTATTTCGTAGATCATTTTGTATTAGAGTACTTCATAGCTAATATTTTTTGTCTATATGGTAATGAAAACTGTTTGTTATGGTCTAGGGAAATAGAGCGCGTCGGGCTGATTGTCAACGCGCGATTTACCCATGTCCCTCGCGATGCTCTTGTGTCGCGGTGCTGTAGGTTCATGAACGCCACTTGTCAACCGACTTTCTTCTCGCGCTGCTGCGCGCGATCGTGATGCAGCGCCCCGCGCTGCGAGTGGTCCTCATGTCGGCGACTATCAACATTTCAGCCTACTCGAACTACTTTGGCGGCGTGCCCATCATCTCCGTGCCTGGCCGGCTGCACCCAATCAAGGTCACTCCGCTATTCATGACACTATTTAATAAGACGACTCGTCAATAACAGTACTATGTAAAATAATATTGAACTCTAAAGAAAGAGGACACCCGCTCAATATTACGCTTTCCTGGTACGTGTCGTCTATGTTGACTTGGGTGGTGTACCTACCGCCACCGCCCAATCTCAGTTGCGGAGGGAGAGGGAGGGGAAGCTTCGCCGGCGAAGGTGGCGGGGGCGGCGGGAAGCGCAGCCGGGAGGAGGCCAACGAGAGAGCGGCGAAAGGTGGACGTCGCACCACCGAGCGAATCACGCCGGAGCCGTACGTCAACGTGCTTCGTCGCATCGACACCGAAGTGCGCGCTTGCCTTGTGATGCATAATTTCTCAAGTAACGACCGATCTTATGCAGAACAACTGGCTTGGCGAAGACTCGTCTCTGCACCACAACATTTAACTCATCCTTAACAGACACATTCAAAGCTTTTATTTCTTTGCAAAACGTTGTTAAATTCTCAAAAAGTGTCGCATAATCTCCACCATAGGTTGCATGCCAATATTTATGTTGTGCTGTACATTGTCACGTCTTTCTTCGTGAGGACTGAAGCAGGTCTCTACAACTCGCCAAAATTTGGAGCTAGCCGTATACACCCGCCTAGTGTTATTTTTGTATTCCGTAAGTTCGCGCAGGGCTTTATTCTGTGTCGTGAAGCCGTTTCCGTCCTCGTCTACTTTTGAACGTAGCGACATTTATGCTTTGGAGGGGAACGAGTCGAGGGCTTTGCGCCTAAACTCGCAACTACACATGTCTCCTCCCGGTCCAGGTCCCGCGTGGCGAGCGCGGCGACGTGCTTGTGTTTCTCTCAGGTATGGACGACATCAGCGCGGTCGCGGTCGCGCTGGAGAAGTACGCGGCACAAACCAAGCGCTGGGTGGTGCTGAAGCTGCACAGCTCGCTGGCGATGGAGGACCAGGTGGGGGCTGTTGTGGGACACTGTTTACACAACCACGTAAATTAGCCTTCCAGTGCTTTAACTGTCTGTCTACTGCACCCCTTGCGAATTGGTATGAGCGAATTGGTCGAGAGGTTGAGGAAGAATGGCAAAATACAGACGCAAATGTTGTATAGCGGAGAAAAGGCGCAATACGTTTGTTTTCTAGCCGACGGATACAACCTTAAAGCAGAGAGAGTGTGTGTGTGCGTGTGTTAAAGTTAAACACTGAACTTTCATGTGGTGTTATGTCCATATCTGAATCGGGTATTATGTTAACATGGGCGCAACTGTAGGTCGGGATGAATATGTGAACGTTGAAGAGACAACGCCAGCGTGTCTATGTTTTAGCAGATTGCCAGGAACTAGTGTAGTTGCCTGTTATTGCTGTGTCGGCGGCAAGACCGCGTGTTCGACGTGGCTGAGGCCGGCGTGCGGAAAGTGATCATGTCGACCAATATTGCGGAGACGAGCGTCACCATCGACGGGATTCGCTTTGTGGTGGACAGCGGCCGGTGCAAGGAGATGTTGTTTGACTATGCCGGCGGCCAGGTGGGTGGGCTGTAAAACGGTACAATAGTAATTACGTGACAATACGTATGCCGCGACTGCAACGCTGTGTCGAGCAGAATACCGATATCAACTCTGCTTGGGGGTATTAGCTCAGAGATATATGTTGTCGGTCAGCCTGAATTTACGCATACCGTCATGTCATCTCTATACTAAGACCGCCCGGGTATCGAATATGGCGAAGCATGACTAGTTACTGAAATAGAGGATAATGTGTCGACAGCGTCGAGCTCGCAACTGTCACAGTTTCATTTTCATAGTGCGTGTTCATGCACGGGCCCCGATAACATGGCATTGCGGCTCCCCTCAGGTGGGCAGCTTGCAGGAAGGCCGGGTCAGCCGTGCTAGTGCAGATCAACGGAAAGGGCGTGCGGGGCGCACTGGACCAGGTGAGGCCGAGTTGTCTAATAATCGTACATTGTACCGTTTCCGGCTTCATACTATCCTGTGTAATTTGCCTTGCCCAATTCGGCGAAGGGCCATATTTCATTCATACGTGATGTTCATATGTGTTAAGAACTACCAGCTCATTCGTACTTGTATCGTTTCGTTTACCGAGCTCCAGATCTTGGAATCGTTATGTGGCCTGCTGTGGTTATTTTGTGCCGCGAGTATTCAGATGGTGAGTTTGACAGTCCTCGATGTGGCTTGTGCTTCAGGTGTTTGTTACCGGCTGTACTCGGAGTCCGACTTTAGCTCATTCCCGCCTTTCAACCTGCCAGAGATCCAGCGCGTGCGGCTGGAGAGCGTGGTGCTGCAGATAAAGCAGCTGGCAGGCGGCGGCATGGATCCTCGGCGCGACCCCTCCCGTTGTCTCCATTTCCTGAAGCGCTGCTTGATAATAACCCGGCGTTCTTTACACGCAGTACACAAAAGCACAGTTGACCACCTTTCTGTGACCGCCGAATGTGATCCGAGCGTGCCGTCCAAGATGACAGCGCATCTCGTGGCAATGCATGGATTGCATTGGGCATTTCGAATTTCATTGCCTACTTTGCTTAGATGTTACTGGCAATGTGAAAACCCGCACGCCTAGAATTTCCGATTGCTCCAAGTTTCCGATGTGCTAGTACTGATCCGGCTTTTTTCATGCGGCAGGCGCTTCGGCTTCATCGACCCGCCGCCACTCGGTGGCATCGAGGCGGCAGTGGGAGCCCTAAAAGCCGCGCATGCGTTGGATGAGCGCGAGGTGCGGGCGGTGGCTGACGTTTTACCGATACGTGTCCAATAGATATTTGTATTTATATGGGAACAGCTCAAGATAGTTTTACGGAAACTCGGATTTCAAACTGCCTCGGGAAGTTTTATGGCGGCCCCATTACTATTGAATTGGGTATGCACTATCCAGAGACAATCCTCTTCTCGGCAAAGAAAGTCGCTATGGCGATTGAGCTATTCGACGAAATAGCTTATGCATATCCGCTGTATGTCGATGCTTTGCAGGCTCTCACTCCGCTGGGCGCCATTCTCGCGTCCCTGCCAGTCGACATTCACATCGGGAAGATGCTTGTTTTGGGCTCAGTTCTTGGGTGTTTTGAGGCGGTGCTCACTGTGGCAGCCGCCCTCAGCGTGCAGTCTCCCTTCCTGCGCACCTCGGGCAACGGTGCGCCTCTTGATACTGTCACAATGTACTCAAAGCACTGAAATACCTTCAAGGATGTTCACTCGAACTTTTCACGTGACACGGGGTTGGCCTGATTCTGGAGGCTGCGCGAAAGGGCAAAGGCCGTTTGTTTATTTTTCTGTCGGCATCGTGTGGAATAACGGCATGGCGTCATGGAATCTAATCGAATCCGCAATTCCGTCTTTGGTGCATTCGCGTCGTCGTGAGTCTTCGAGATCGGTCAGGGCAGGACCCGTGAATGTTAACCACGGTTAAGTTTTTTAAACGGGAAAACAGTATAACAACGAATGCATCGATTTGATTATCGCAGCAAATATCTACTGGTATTTAGGTGACAAGTATTTGTAGACGCCAGGTGACCCGAGAATATGGGGACGCCAGTATTATTGTTGGTGCTTTATATTCTCGGTGTGCTGTGAATCGATCCAGAGGCGTCCCGAAGGGCAGAGATAGAGTCCGTTGAGGGCGACCCCTTCTCCCTGTTTCAGCTCTTTGAGGAGTGGATTCGAGTCAAGGTGGGGCTCAAAGCCGGCCGATATGCCGTAAACCGCGGTGCGCGTGTCGATGTATTTTAAAAACTGGCGTTGCTGATCTATAAATGTGCAACAGAACGAGCAAAAGACAGGGCAGCGCGTGTCGTCGCGAAAATGGTGTCAGCAGCGTGGCGTCGAGGAGCAACGCATGTAAGCCCTGCAGTTCATTTTGATTCTAATACCCTTGCATTCATGTTTGCTTGCAATTTGTGTTCTAGGACAGATTGCTTAGATGGTTAGCTATGATGTTAACTGGTTTCAGAGCTTTTGATCCCGGCCCCCGCCCGCCGCCCTCCCTATCTTTCTCACAATATCCCGAATGCGCTTTCGCAACAGGTATGAGATCGCAAAGCTGAGGAGGCAATTCGATGACCTGCTGCGATCGGCTGGGCTGACGGGGCGTTCGCACGCCCGATCCGATCGTGAGTCGAGCGGGACGGCGGCCGGCACAAATACAGGCGGCGAGTTGCCGGAATGGTAGGTTGGGGCCCAATCCGTAGCGATGGCAGAATTTGATCTGTGGCCCGCAAGTGTGTGGAGAAGTGGTGCCAGTTTTACCCGGAGTTGCGGTTCGCGTGTACTGGCGTCCTCAGTTCTGGCTGTCAAAGAGTATGCAATAACGGAGTCGCATCAAAGGAATATGAAACGATCGGAGAGCCTCCGCAAAACAGTTATTTCTTTAAATCTGAAGCTTATGTCGACTTCCTTGGCTTCTCGTATCGGACGAAGCGTTCACATGTTTCTCCCCGATTCAGTATTATGTAGCATTATTTGAAAGCTGTTTTTTAGCGTCGATAAATAAAGTAATAGGAGACACCCATATGGGATCTTGAAATGAGTGTCCGAACTGGGAATTGAAGTGGTTATATGTTGTCTTCTGCAAATAGGAGCAGCATGGGCCACCGCGGCAAGAGGGCAGCGCCACATCGGCAGCAGGCGAGCAAGTCGTGGCTGCGGAAGATGCGACAGAGGCTCGACCAGCAGTCGCGCTCGACTCGAGTGCTTCGTGCCACAGGTTGGTATTACTATTTATCAGATATGAAAGAGTCTCCGTGCTGTATCGAGAAAACGCAACTCTTCGATGAAAGCAGCAGGCGTTCGATCGACCCGTATTAGAGACTATCAGATAAGGTTCAGAGCGTATCGCTCCATTCCCGTGTGCGTCATCTTCGTCCGGAATTGTTTCAGCTGTATATAATTTTACAGTCGTACAACCTCGGTTTATTTTCGGGTCGGTAGGGGACATTTTCTGGCTACCTTGCCGCGAACCCGGGCCTCCGAGCACTAACGAACGACGTGATGGTCCGACAGGGTGCGCATAAGCTTGGGATTGTTGCAGTATTTAATTCCCCAAGTCGTTCATACCTAAGCTAATAACAAAAAATCGACACTGCTAAGTTCTAGGTACTACTGTTCTCGGTTGGTTGTCAGGGTCGTTGTATTTTGTTATCACCTTTATTCCCTCCTTACGCGCCGAACTATAACGCACTTGCCACTTCGATTCACTATGGCTGCAACTATTATGGTTTTCGAGCAGGGGCGGGAGAGGATGACGCCAGCAGCGACAGAGGTGATGCGGGCAGTGAGTCCGACGGCGACGCGGACGATGACGACAAGCGGCAAATCGGGTAAGAATTGCCTTTCGTCATTTCATTTTCGACCTCATGCCGGGTGTCGGGCTTACGAAGTCGGATGTTTGAAACAATACTGGCGTATTCCTACCCAATCACTAGTTAAAGTGCCACGATTGCAATTTATTCAGATTTGAAAATGGCTTATGTATAGATAGGGAGGGAGAGAGCGAACGTTTAAAGCTGATGGCGCGACATTGCCAGCTCGCCTGGTGTTCAACGGCACAAGCTTCGCATCCATGTGCTGTTATAAGTAGAGTGCAGTCAGTGTACCACGGTCTCGAGTGCGACAACTTCGACGGGATTCCTCAGCTGCTGACAAATAACATAAACAACAATTTTGTCCGGATTCATTTTTTTTTAATGCATCATCCTCCCCACCGAGTCGTTTTTTGGAACTTATTTATTGGTTGACGAGTGGCCCGCAGTTCTTTGTGCCTGTCGTTCTTTATATTGTTATAATCATGTTCACACTAACCTATGTCTCTCACTATGTATTTTTTGTAATAATTAAGATAATCCATGGTGCCCCCTGGTCATGATACATGTTTTTCACACACGCACACACACACACACACACACACACGCACACACACACACACACACACACACGCATGCATACGCACGCACACACACACACACTCTCTCTCTCTCTCTCTCTCTCTCTCTCTCTCTCTCTCTCTCTCTCTCTCTCTCTCTCTCTCTCTCTCGCTCTCTCTCTCTCTCTCTCTCTCTCTCTCTCTCTCTCTCTCTCTCTCTCTCTCTCTCTCACACTCACACACACACACACACACACAGAGACACGCATACGCACACACACGCACACAGTTTCTTCTCTCTCATTGTACTTTTTTGTAATTATGCACAGAAACCATCTGTGTCTCACTCTATAATTTGGTAATCACAGAAATAATGCTCCTTTACCCATCGTAGCAATGCGCAGCAGTTAACGACGTATCCTACTCCCAATCCCAATAAGTGTGCCATACACCAAGTCGATATTTTTTCCAAACGAAGAATATCGCATTTGTAGTACGTAAATCCAATCGAGCTGATGATAAGGGGACACACCGACACACACACACACACACACACACACACACACACACACACACACAAACACACACACACACACACACACACACACACACACACACACACACACACACACACACACATACACACACACACACACACACACACACACACACACACACACACACACACACACACACACACAGATTTTAGCAAATTAATGTTGTCGGATTTTCGAATATTTCGCGTTTGCAAAGCTCAATGATAATCAAACGCGAGGCGTTCACTTCGTTTGGGTTATTTGGGGTTTATTGGGTTTAGGGTTTGTTAAGCTTTCAAATATGGCTTTAACCCAAATATACCCTATACCCTATTCGCGCCCAAGCATATTATGACACGCACGAAATGGCGACGCTGTCTAGACACGGCCTAAGAGGCGCGCCAGCGGATTGTGATATTCCGCATCCGACCAGATTCCATCCGAGCTTGACCTCAGCCAATTAGGAAAAAATGTTTTGTGTGGACTCAGCCACGGTTTGTGTTTGCGGTTCGATATTGCACCTCGAAACCGACCACGGTGACATTGACTGACAAAAGAAGGCGGATCACCGATATGAGGCCGCGAATGTTTATGTACACTGCGAATTAACTGGCTCTACCAAAATTATACGGCTCTCAGTGCCAAACAATTCGGACTCAATGTGCAAAGTCATGGAGCTCATTCAATCTAAGGAACGTTCACGTGCGTTTCTAGCTCCCACCTTGCTTCAAGCCTGATCTCTGTGGCTACGTGTCTGAACAGCAGTAAATCTGGTGGCCACCCGAGCGCTGAGGCGCTCAAACAAATGGACCTGGAGATGACGGTTGACGTGGCGCGGCTGGCGGCGGCGGCGGGCGCGCAGCTCACCCGTGGCGACGTTTGCCTTCTCAAATTTGTGCTCTCCTCCGCACTGTACCCAAACATTGCGCTGCCGGCGATCGGGAACATGCACCGAAGGTTCAGCCAAAATGACAGCCGTCTCCCCCTTTTGGCAAGCTCGCAGTCAGTGCTGCGCCCTATGCATTGCATCAACATTTCTTGGGAAAATGTGTGTCGCTCACATTCCATGTATTTACGGAAAAATTGTATCGTATGTTTTTGAATTTTCCAACATATGCGAAGTTGGTCTGCTACGGTCCCTTCAATGTTTATTGGCAAGCGTTACGTGCGTTCACAATTCACCGATCTCGACAAACGTACTCTAGACGGGACAGTGTCGGGTAGTTTTTTCCCCAGCCAGCAGAAAACTTTGAATTGGGAAAAACGTACTTCGTACATGTCTGGCCTTATACACCGTCCTACAGCAATCGTAGCTGCCTTGCTAATGTCTCTGTATCTGTCTCTTTGTCCCGTGACATCAACTCCTTTTAATTCGATACGACAAATGCGATTTTGTGGCTTTGAGTGATGTGTGGATGAATGATCATAAACTTCTTTGGACGTCATCTGGATAAAATTCCGGGTAATTGTAGGTAGATTTATCTGTGACTATGCCAATCGCTGGCTGTTTGTGTGTATGTGTGTGTGCGTGTATTTCCATATGTGAGTGCGTGCGCGCGTGTGTGTGTGTGCGTGTGTATGTGTGTGTGCGTGTCTGTGTGTGTCTGTGTGTTGTGCGTATGTCAGTTTGTGCATGTATGCGTGTATGTGTGTGTATGAGTGTGTGTGCGTATGTGTGCGTATGTGAGTGTGTTTGTGTGTGTGTGCGTATGTTAATGTTTTGTGTGCGTGTATGTGTGTGCTTGTATGTATGTGTGTGTGTGTGTGTGTGTGTGTGTGTGTGTGTGTGTGTGTGTGTGTGTGTGTGTGTGTGTGTGTGTGTGTGTGTGTGTGTGTGTGTGTGTGTGTTGAGGGGGGTCATAGTCATACGATATATAATCAGCTGAAAGGTATTCAGGCACCACCATGAGCTTTTTGTGCAGTGGCATAAATGACGAACTAGAGATCGTAAACAGCCGAATGCAGCGTTGTGTTGGATTGTTTTTTGTATACAGTGCAGTCTGTGTTAACGTACTGTGTTAATTGCCGAACGCTTTTGTGGCAGGGACGCAGATATGCGGTTTCATTTACCCAATGGAAAGGACGCTTCGCTGCATCCCAGCAGTGGCCTGGCGGCGCGCTCGCGGGAGCTCGACTCCACCTGCGGCGTCGTCTACGTCGAGGCGCTCGAGACGCGCGCGCTGTTTCTGTGCAACAACACCCCCGTCCCCGCCCTGCCTGCGCTGCTGCTGAGTGCCGCCCGGGTGGATACCAGTCTGGACGGCTCACGGATGGTGGTCGACAGGCAAGCCATTGCCCGCGAAGGGTTTGTCAGTGACAATCTGGGGATAGGATGTGCAAGGGAGTTTGCTGTAGTGGGGCAGTGGTGTGACTGCGACCGTCAAACTCAAACATGTTGGGGTTATCAATCGTCATTTATAGAGCTGTGATTCATTTATTTGGCGATTATATATGTAAAAAGGCATAAATCCCATGAGCTCCGATTAAAACCGCAGAAGGAGGGATGAACTGGTTTTGAATGCACCAGTCTATGTGTTGATAGAATCAATCATCGCAGACAATGAAACCAAAATAATACATCCAACATGCCATGGCACAGCTTACCTTAGATGGAGGTTTCACTTAATAGGCGCATCAGCTCGTGGCAGTTCTGCACATGGCCTGACGTGGCAATGTAAACTTGTTTCTTCACGCTGAATGACATTTTTGGGGGTTTTGTCACGTGTAACATTCGTCCGGTCTTGCTAACTGGGTGCTTGTTGTGCATCGGTTCTCTGTTTTGCCGAAAGGTGGCTGCTCCTACGTATTCAAGGCGACGACGGCCCCAGAGTGCTGCTCAGCGTCGCGAGGGCGCGCCGCGCGTTGACGCGACTTATGGGGGAGAAGCGGCGTAGCGCGTTGCAGCAGCGCCGCCGCCGACCTGAGTGCGAGGAAGGCGACGGCACTGTCGGTGGCGAGGCAGCCGCCGACATGGCGTTCTACGACACTGACGCAGTACAAGGCGCGGCGCCGGACTTCCTGCATGAGCTCCCCGCTTGGGTGTCTCGCGTGTCGGGGGCCTGGTTGGAGCCGCAGGTGACTAATTACCGATGCCGCTAGACGTTTCACCCCTATCCGTGCTTCTGTTTTCTCTCCTCTTCACGACCAAAACAAAAGTATACGTGTGCGCACGCTTCAACTTGCATGTAGTGTGTGTGTGTGTGTGTGTGTGTGTGTGTGTGTGTGTGTGTGTGTGTGTGTGTGTGTGTGTGTGTGTGTGTGTGTGTGTGTGTGTGTGTGTGTGATTTCTTGTTTGTCTGTTCTAATCTTGACTGATCCCATATTTGTTGGTTTTCTTAGCGTGGGCTGCTTCCTGTGCGTTTTTTGTTACCTGCTGAGTGCCAGTATATGCCGTTTTATTACTCTTTCAATATTTTGTGTCGATTCGGGAGTGGGCCATTTGATTCCGCATTTGCTGCCGTGACAACTGCGCAGGCCGATGGCGCGGGGGGCGAGGTGGCGGAGCAGCTTGCGGCGGCGTTCATGTGGCCTGTCCGTCTGTCCGATACACTGTGGAGCGGCTTACGGGGACCGCCGCCGCGGCGCAGTACAGTTGCAGCAGCGGTAACAAAGGCGTGGATACAGAAGGTACGACCGGCGTAGCGGTAGACGGGGGTGCGCTTCGCCTCGCGTCCCCGACACTGAGAGCCCCACTCGCCGTCCCTCGCCAATACCTGCCGAGAATGATATCCGACATTAATCCAAAAGGAAAGACTATTGCGTCTGAAAAATAAAAAGGGCGCCGCGACAGACTGACCCGACAACTCGATAGGCGTGGAGTCCGCAACTGCTCGTATATCACTCAAGCGTTGTGTGTATGTGCTTAATCGACAGGGGTCAAGGGAGAACAGGAGGGCACCGGGGCGGTGAAGACGGAGGTCGAGTCGCAGGAGTCGTTGGGCGGTGGCCACGCCGTAACACCCTGGCTGCACGTCGGCGCGTTGCGGGGAGTTGAGTCGGGATTGGCCGCGCACGCGACACTGCCGGCGCTTCGTCGCCACTGGAACTGCCCCGGCTGCAGCGCCAGACTCATTGCCACCGCGGAGGATATCGCGGTGAGTGTGGTCAGCCTTGGAGTAGCTGTATATTAACCCCCGTCGCGTGTCGCTACCTTGTCCTGCTACTGACCTCAAAATACTCTCGATTTCACCCGTCGTCGACTTCTGGGCAGGCCGAAGAGCAACAGCGAGTCAGGCGAAAGTTTGGCTGTATGATATAGTCGATCGTGTGGGAGCGTATATCTTGATTAGTTTTTATGGATCGAACGACGAGCGAGGGAGATTATGCGGTGCCTCCTCTAATTGACCGTCCCCATAACAAGTCGGACGACTCTGATGAGCCAACTGGTTTTCTCATTATGCTTCAAACCCAACACTTTTCCGCTCGGCATCCTACTTGGCGTCTTGCATATTTCTGGAGCATCGCCGACATGCTTATGAAACGTGTTGACTTATAGAGTTCGGTGCGTTTCTTTCCAGTTCGGCTGGCGCTAATCTACTCTTCTCCTGGTATATGCAGTATTACGATATTCGTTATATACGATGCATTGTTATTGTCGTCCTCGGAAAAGGTTGTGTGGCTTTGAATATGTTGCTGGTGCGTTTGAATAAGCCCTCTCCTCGCCTCTTGGTTAAAATTCTGTCATATCCTAGCCATTTAGCTAAGTGCTAGTATCTGACATTATTTGTTTCCTCTAAATGGTACCTGTATCTTAGCGATATTCAGTGACTCTTTATTTGTCATCACGGCAGTACAACTGTATCGCCGTATTTTCCCTCGACAGTACAGAGTTAATAGTTCTAAGAGCTTGTGTGATAAGGTTAGGTAGACGGTACAGGTAACCTGAGTTAACCTGTATCACTAGTAATAGTTTGGTTTAGTTAGCAGACAGCACAAGCTACAGGTTCTAAGGCTGTTTCTAGAACAACTGCGGTGTGGATATTTAAGATAGGGACTTACTGGTAGAGGTGAGAGAGACCGGTACAGAATAGAATTACGCCACACCCAGACTGTAAGAAACCCTGTTCCTAAGACAATCTTATTAATTCTCTCTACGCTGTATAATTAGATCCAGAGATTAGGTTCTACTATTAGTCTAAGGTTGCCAACTTAGCCTAACCAAAGTAGCACCTCACACGTGGTTTCGGAGCCTCAGAACAGCTAGACGAGACGAAGATGTCTAACCGAGCAGGAGAGAGACTACCAGAGGAAGTTGATGGTCGACCAGAGGGGGCGCCTTCTGGGCCGACACCGCCGACGTCGACGGATGGTAGAAGACAGACAGTGCGAGAAGGATCGAGTCCCACGATGGAGCCTATGTCGGTACACGTCACCGAGATGCTTGAACGACTAAGTAACCGAGTTGACACTTTTTCGACTGAGCTATCTCAACTGCGTGACCACGTCGACAACGGTTTCAGACATTTTGAAGGACGAGTGAACAGAAGCCGAGAGACGGAGAATTTTCTTCGAGGAGAACAATTGAGATCGGAGAGGACGCGAGAGATGCCAAGCATGATGCCGAACGATGTCAAACCAGCCAAGATCAAGAGCATCGCTACGACTAACATCGACGAGCTGAGAAACTGGTTCCGACATGCGCGAGGGTATCTACGGTATCACAGCGTTAACCCTGAAGAGCAAAGAGGAGTGTACTGGGTATCTGGCTTTCTGGAAGGACCACTATCGAAGTGGTGGTACTCCCAAGTTGCGCAGACTGGAGATGAAGTCGGTGGAGGATTTTCCGGAGTTTCTGAGATGGAGAAATCCTTAATTCAGGAATTCTGCGGAAGAACACCGGCGGAACAAGCGAGATTGAATTTGGACAAAGCAAGACAGAAAACCACGGTCCTGAAGTACGCGAACTATTTTCGAGAACAATTATTGGAGCTTCCTCACCGTCACGAAGAAGATAACGTACATGATTTCCAGCGCGGTTTGAGACCCTCGATTCATAAGGAGGTTGCCCTGAAAAACCCTAAGACCCTACACGAGGCGATTCAAGCAGCTCTGCGAGCGGAGGCAGCGGAGACCAAGATTGAGACGACCCAACGCTCGACAGGCCGACTGAACGCCATCGAAGAAGACAGCGACTTTTCAGAGGCAGGGGAGGAGATCGACAGTGAGTCGGAGGAAGATTCGCATGGCGCGACCGAAGAAAAGCCGCGGGAGCTGTACGAGATTAGACGCCTCACTCAAGAGGAGGTCGACAGATTTAAGAAGGAGGGCAAGTGCTTCATTTGCCACAAGAAGGGACACATCGCTATCGACTGCCCAGACAGAAAGAACAAGAAGAATGACAGAACGAGGAAATCCCGGCCGGGAAAGTGAGACCTGAGTCGGCAGCTCGCGGCAAGCTGCAGGATGAGGTTTCGTCTCCTACAGCGACTCAGGAAGAGACCAGAACAGAAGAAGTACGAGACCCGTTACCTCAAACGACATTGAGGCCAGTCTTTAGGAGCAAGGACTTTAGCGACTGGATGATGAATAGGGAGTATTTCCTGAAGTACTCTCAGACCTACGGACCTTTCGACTTAGATGGAGCTAGCGATAATGACGGCCTTAATTCTCAAGTGGCGGAGGATTTTTGCTGTCCGGCGCGCCCATTTCAGGAGAGAGATTTACAGAAGTACCGGAGAATTTGGCTAAATGCGCCATTTAATGAATTAGAAGATTTTTTGGGCCATTATTTGCGGAGTAAACTGCTTCATCCCCATCTGAGAGCGGTTATAGTGGTTCCAAAATGGAGGTCAAAACCATGGTTCAAGCTGCTGCGAAATTTCCGACTTGTCGACGAGCTGGCGGCGAAAGAACATGTGTTTACCTGCCCCACGAACGATGAAATAGAAGGAAGAAGGCAAGATGTTGGACCGACAAGATGGACGACGCAAGTCTACGTCGACGACACCGATCGAGTTCGATTTCTGCCTCAGAACCTACAGAATCCCCCGAAGACCTACTGGACTCACTCGACGACTCTTGTTACCGATGGCCGACGAGTGTTACTAGCGAAAGAGGACACTGGCATGGTCTGGTTTCCTGGTGGCAAACAGGAGATTGAAGACGCGACCCCGGAATACACAGCAGTGCGAGCTCTTACGGAGACAACTGGATTTAAGGTGAGCGAAACAAATTTACGCCTTTTAGGGACGGAGTCTTCCGGACAGAATAAGCGCTACGTGTATATCGCTCGCGTTCGACCCGGATCGATACCGGACGCTACGTCAACTTCTTCGGCAGTATGGGCTACCTGGAAGGAATTAATTTCGGCACGGCGTACGGGTTATCTAGTCTGTGGAGAACAGCAGTTCCCTCTTCGTTACGAGACTTTTGGGAAACCGATCGACGGGTGGATGAACAAGAACGTCCGACTAGAAGACAGTGTTCCTGCGACGCTACATGTATCCACAACCCAGTCTGGAACAAGTCTGTTAGTGTTGAGAGGCACCTTACGCGGACATCGATGCCGTATTTTGGTTGACTCTGGCGCTTCGGAAAATTTCTGCAAGGCTGAGTGGGTACGGGAGCATCACATCCCGACAGTTACTGGAGAGAAATACCGGATAAAATTGGCAGATGGTAGTACAACTACGACTCGCCAGCGACTACGGAATGAAGTGCTCACAGTAGGGACCCTGGACATACGTCTGGACGCAATTACGACAGAACTGGACAAATTCGACATCATCCTCGGTCAACCTTGGTTACAAGCCGTCAACCCGGATATAGATTGGTCTACTAAAACGATTCGCGACCGTAAAACTGGCGAAGCTATGGTGTCTGGCGACGAGTACACCGTACCTGTGACAGTACATCACTTGGAGGCGGATGCGATGGCAAAGCTGCTTAGGCAACAACCAGCAGACCTCTTCGTGATTGGACTACGAGAAGTACAGGACGCGGTCGACGACATCAACACTGACCAACAACCTGAGTGGACGACTTCGTTACGAGAATCCCTGAATGAGTTTACGGACATTATCAAGGAGCCTGACGGTCTACCGCCAACTCGCGAGTGCGACTTTGAAATTAATTTGGAGTGCGATGAACCACCTAAGGAGCGAACGTACCGTATGTCACCAGCAGAACTCCGGGAGGTTCAAGTACAATTGCAAGACTTACTCGCAAAAGGCTGGATTCGTCCGTCTAAATCTCCGTACGGTGCCCCGATTTTATTTGTACGCAAGAAGGATGGTACCATGCGTATGTGCGTAGACTACCGGAAACTCAACGACCTCACGAGGAAAGATCGAACACCGTTACCCCGGATTGATGAGTTACTCGACTCGCTATATGGGGCTCACTATTTCAGCACGCTGGACCTGTATAAAGGCTATCATCAAGTTCGAGTCAAGGAGCGCGACATACATAAGACAGCATTCCGAACTCATTACGGATTGTTCGAATACTGCGTTCTACCCTTTGGACTTTGTAATGCCCCAGCTGGATTCCAAGCGATGATGAATCGAGTTTTGGCCCCGTATCTTGGCAAGTTCTGCGTGGTATATCTGGACGACGTGTTAATCTACAGTAAGACGGCCGACGAACACCTCGAGCATATTCGACTCGTGTTACGAGAGCTGCAGCGACACCAGTTGCATATCAAACTCTCTAAGTGTTACTTCGGACGATCGAGCGTCAATTTTCTTGGGCATGTGGTGGAAGCTGGACAGATCCGAATGGACCCCGACAAGGTGGAGGCAGTACAGAATTGGCCCCGACCGAAATCAGTGACTGAAGTACGTGGATTTCTGGGACTTGCTGGATATTACCGGAGGTTCATCAACCAATTCGCAACCCTAGCAACCCCATTAACGGACCTGACCAAGAAGACACCGGAATTTCGCTGGACCTCTCAAGCCGAGTCAGCATTCGAGCAAATTAAAGACGCGATGGTACGTGCACCAGTACTGGTAATTCCTGACACTTCTCCTAATGCAAGGTACACACTGTACACAGATGCTTCTGGATTCGCAGTAGGAGCTGTGTTGTTACAAGACCAAGGTATTGGATTACAACCTGTTGCGTACCATGCTCGAAGGATGAACAAGCATGAGGTACACTATCCTGTCCACGAACAAGAGCTACTGGCAGTTCGCGACGCTCTACTGAAGTTCCGTTGCTACTTAGATGGCGCGGCGGGATTTACAGTAATTACGGACCACGACACGTTGCGACACTTCTTTCGACAGCGCGATTTGTCTACTCGACAGGTGCGATGGCTTCAAGTTCTAGCACCTTACCAGCGACAGATGGACATCGTATACAAGAAGGGAGCAGTCAACCAGGCAGACGCTCTGTCTCGCCGACCTGACCTGAAGAACTCATTACAGAAGCTGCAACTGTTACGCGATTGGACCAACGACGAAGCAGAATGCGAGTTACACGCGCAGATGTTTTCCCTGGAATCCCGGTTACATCCTGACTCTGGACTTCATGAGGAAATCAAAAGCGCTTATGATTCGGATAAATACCTGCTTACCCGGAAATCTCTGCCTACCTGGCTGGTACGTCAATCTAACGGACTCTTGTACGCCTACGGGACAAGACTGTATGTTCCGAACGTCTCTACATTACGATCAAGAGTACTGTACGAACTACACGACGCACCGACCGCGGGACACCCTGGTATTATTCGACTATTGGCAGCAGTAACCCGGACGTTTTGGTGGCCTAACATGAAGCGGACAGTACAACACTATGTACGCAGCTGTGTTACCTGTCAACGCAACAAGGCAGCGCGACACAAGCCTTATGGACTCCTTCAATCGCATGAGGTACCGACCAGACCCTTTGAGCATATATCGCTTGACCTGATTACGGACCTTCCTGAGTGCGATGGGTATGATGCTGTGGTGGTATTCGTCTGTATGCTTACGAAACGGACGATTGTCGAGCCAATTACGAAAACGATTACAGCGGAACAATTAGCAAAAGTTATGCACCGCGCTGTTTTTCGACATTTTGGCTTACCACGGAAATTAATATCCGATCGAGATCCCCGGTTTATGAGCGACTTCTGGCAAACCCTATTTAGGGCTGTTGGCACCAAGCTTAATATCTCTACGAGCTATCACCCCCAGACAGATGGCCAAACTGAACGAGTAAACCAGACATGGGAGCAAGTCATACGATGCTATGTGCACCCCTTGCACGACGACTGGGTTCAACACCTTACCAACGTGGAGTTCGCGATCAACGCAGCGGTTTCTACGTCAACGACTATGTCTCCATTTAAGGCGACGCTAGGATTTGAGCCGACATCTCCAACGACGGCTACATTTGAAGATAACGAGCCTAGCCGTACTTTACCGGAGCAAGTGAAGATTCTGGTCGAGATGCACAGATTTGCCCACGACTGCGTCAAAGCAGCCCAGGCACACATGCAAGACGCTGCAAATCGGCACCGGTTACCAGTACCTTTTACAGTTGGCGACAAGGTTAAGCTCAAGGCGACAAATCTACGGTTTGTACAACAGCCATGTTCTAAACTACGCGACCGCTACATTGGACCGTTTCTCATTACGGAGGAAGTTTCCCCGGTTGCATTTCGGCTTAAGCTACCCCCTGGAGTACGGATTCACGATGTTGTACACGCCAGTCTACTGGAAAAATGGAATGCAGAACCAGAACAGGCCAACAGTGCGCAGCCAATCCCGATTGTGCACGATGCGAAGCGATTTGAAGTCGACAAAATACTCGACGTGGCTTTTAACTCCAATGGCACGGGACTTTTATTTAAGGTCCGCTGGGCAGCACCGTTCAACGTACCTAGCGAGGACACTTGGGAACCCATGCGAGGAGTCAACCACTTAAACATCTTTTCCGAATTTCTTCGAACGGATGTTTATCGAGAATTTTCTGGCACTCCTGACTTTGTCAGATTTCGCAATCGCTGGCCTGCAAGAACCCCCAAGAAACCAAGACCCTGAGTACTGCACAGCGAGGACGCTGGTGCTTAAGGAGGGGAGAGTGTCATATCCTAGCCATTTAGCTAAGTGCTAGTATCTGACATTATTTGTTTCCTCTAAATGGTACCTGTATCTTAGCGATATTCAGTGACTCTTTATTTGTCATCACGGCAGTACAACTGTATCGCCGTATTTTCCCTCGACAGTACAGAGTTACTAGCAGTATCTCTTCTAGATAGTTCTTTTCTAGATAGTTCTAAGAGCTTGTGTGATAAGGTTAGGTAGACGGTACAGGTAACCTGAGTTAACCTGTATCACTAGTAATAGTTTGGTTTAGTTAGCAGACAGCACAAGCTACAGGTTCTAAGGCTGTTTCTAGAACAACTGCGGTGTGGATATTTAAGATAGGGACTTACTGGTAGAGGTGAGAGAGACCGGTACAGAATAGAATTACGCCACACCCAGACTGTAAGAAACCCTGTTCCTAAGACAATCTTATTAATTCTCTCTACGCTGTATAATTAGATCCAGAGATTAGGTTCTACTATTAGTCTAAGGTTGCCAACTTAGCCTAACCAAAGTAGCACCTCACAAATTCTTTATTCATTCAATCGTTCCGTGCTATGGTGTATTGTAGGTTTCTCGTGCTGGATTAGCAACAAAACTGGCGCCGTCGGCGACTTTGAGCACGCGAAACTGCTTCTCTACATGTATGACACTCACCAATTCCAGCCTGATGCGCCTGCAGAGTCATGTGGAGTCATGCCCCTCGGCCATGAAACTGGAGCCATGTGTGCTAGAAAATTCTTATGGAGGACACCAGGTCGCCGCCTCGTCTGCGCCTGTCGTGAAACTCGAGCAAGACAAGCTCTTGCCGGGTGAGCGGCCTACTTAAACTATCATCGGACACTGCCAGCCAACGCACGCTCTGCTCGCTGTTCATTTCTGCAACCGTTTCACGAGCTGATTAAGTTTTTGTCGGCAATTAATCTTGTTATTTCACTGTTCGAGTTCATTCGAGGTATGAGACTCAATCTGCGGTTTTGGCCGACAGAGGACTTCAAACCAGCGCCGGAAGAAAAACTTGTGCTGTCTCGGGCCCGGGACCCGGCTCTAGTTTCACCACACGGCGGCACTTCCTCTTCACAGCGACTATCTCGCCAGCGCGGCAACGCTTCGTTCGACAATGCGGCACGAGGAGGCGGCGAGGAGTCGCGCCGGACGGAGGTGCGGAAGGAATACTACTGCCACTGGTGCAGCAACAGTCTCGTGCTGTCCGCGACCGAGTTTCTGAAACACAAGCAGCTTCACCAGCGAGACGGTGACTGATATTAGCAACCCCAAAATAAAACCACTGCGACGACAAACACCGGGAGGCATGTGTGTTCTTGAACGACTTCAATCTTCACGGGTGAAAGGCATCATCACGGCACCAGCACGATATAATCGTTTATGTGGTGCTAGAAAATACGTATGTTCTACGACAACGCGAAACGGTGTTTTTTCTCGTCGTTTGCCCATTTGCGGTGACGTTTCGTCATGTAAATGGGATGTAACATGTTATGAGTCGAAAACAACTCGACGCTGTCTCATCTAGTGTCCTACGCTAGCACCGGAAGGAAAAAGGGGTTCTGAGCCTTGAGTTATATGAGCCTCAAAACTTGCTCGACCATCTGTGATTTTGAGGGCCGAGGCGAGTTAAATATTTATGTTGTTCAACCAGTCAGGTGTCGCTCCTTTTCGTCCACAGTCGCAGTAACAAATAGTGGGTCAAGCGCATGGAATTTAGTTTGCGTAAACCTTCTCATTATTCTGCACAATCGCATGCATATGTACACACACACACACACACACACACACACACACACACACACACACACACACACACATACACACACACACACACACACACACACACACACACACACACAAACCCCAACCCCGCTCCACACGCAGCGCACACAGCTATTACCACCGTGATATCTGCTACGGATAACCATAATCCTACCCAGCAGTGCCGGAACGACATATATACTATCAACATATTTTGCGATTGTATGTTTCCTCCTCCCTCTACTGGCGGGTAGTGTCTCACCTCTTCCTGCAACCTTCTGCCGCAATATCAATAAACCCAGCCCATATATCATCGTGGCGTTCGTTATTACATCATGAACACGCCACCTGCCAGAAGATAGGTCATCTATCGTCACAACAAGGGTGGCACAATCTGAAGGAAGCTGTGCAGTCGATCCGCCTGCGCTGCCCCCTCGGGAGCCGGGAACACCGGGTCCACGCACTTCTGAACCACCTCCTCAATCATCCGCGGCAGCATCTCCTGCAGGTACCTCCCCTTCCGGAAGAGCGCGGGGCTGGTGTTCATCTCGATCAGGTAAGCCCGCCCCGCCTCGTCCAGCATAAAGTCAATCCCAAAAAGCTCAAAGCAGTACTCCAGCCTCATCGGGTTCATTTTACCAATGACATGCTCAAACACGGACGCCAGGCACGCCTGCAGCTGTGGCACAACCCCCTTCTCCATGTCCACCGCCCCATTCACGGCCGCCTGACCGCCGCAATGCCACACGTAACGTGCATAATATTAAATTCTGTATATATATATATATAGCTAATTATAATCTATATATGCAATGCGATGCACGTTACGCTTGACATGATTGTTGCAATGGGTGCAATAGCTGGTTAGGCACACGATAATGTGGGGCTATACGGACCTCAAACTCGGGGTAAGACAGTTTGTTGGCGTCCTCAAACTTGCCAAAGTCAGCGGACGTCTTTTGGTATGCGTCGTTGGTGAGATGGACGAACTTGTCCGCCAAGTTGTCCAGCTTGTACTCGAAGCATGTGGTTCGGATGTAGCCGTCCTTATACATGTATACCCGCTTGTCTGGCGCAACCAGCACGTAGGTGCGGATGTCGAACTTACGACCCTGCACCAGCAGCGGCCTCTCGATGTATTTCTGCACGATCCAGCTGCTCCCGCTGCGCTGCTTGGCCAGGTGCTCCAGGATATCCTTCTCATTGTCAAAGATCTCAATCCCACGAACACGATTCATGAAGCCCGGCTTGCACAGCCACACCTTCCCCTGCACGCCCAGAGCATAGCGCAGCCCATGAAACACCCCCACATGCTTCGGCATGCAGTGGGTATCTAAGCTTGGAAGACAGCCTTTCTATCCAGTAAACCGCCAGCCACGCACCTCTTGCGCTTCTAGCCTTTGCATTGCCGCCTTCAGCATGCTGACCTCCCTGCGCGTGCGGCACATTCACTAAACGCAGACTTCGCTCACATGTTTCGCATGGAAGGAGGACGACTACTGTGTGTACCTTGTGGGGATAGACCTCCCACCGCTGAGCGTCAGCGTGTAGGGTACCCATGGAAGCGCCTGCGTGTATGCCCGTGCAATGACGTTCAAGTTGGCTGCGAGGCCAGTCTTGGTGCATATTTCTTTATTACCTTGCACACGATTGATGATCTGCCTCGGGGTGTCTTGCCCTGAGCGTCATACACCAACGATTAGCCGACCTACTCAATCACACACACACACACACACACACACACACACACACACACACACACACACACACACACACACACACACACACACACACACACACACACAAACACACACACACACACACACAAACACACCCGCGCGCGTGCACACACACACACACACACACACACATACACACACACATACACACACACACACACACGCACACACACACACACACACACACACACACACACACACACACACACACACACACACACACACACACACACACACACACACACACACACACACACACTCGCTGCATGGTATGCGTCCAGTGAGATTTTCATTAGGTCGGAATTCCACCTTGGGCCGGCCACGCGGGGATTTTCTGCCCGTTGGCTCCCCACCACATGTTGCGCGTCTGCCCCTCTCCACACTCCATCCACCACGACCGGCTGGCCAGCACGTCACGCATCATTTGGGCCTCGTTACCGTTGGGGATGTTGTACTTGTAGGGCGGCTTCGCTTTTCCACGCGGCCCACCACTATCCTGTCGACGACGGAACATTCCCCCCACGTCTCGCCGTCAGGACGACATCAACACCTAAACTGCGCCCCACTATAGAAGCTGAGGCGACAGTCCGATAATCCGGCGACGACTTCACGGCACAACCACGCACGCACCTTCCGTGAGTTTATCCGCCCGACAACCATAACATGCACTTCTACTCCCTCACTGAGGATTGCCCGTCCTCGGGTGTGGCTCTAGTCGCTCTGCGACAAAACTTGCGACCGCGGCTGTGGCTGAGCCGTTCCTTTCTTCCTTTCCTCCTTTTCGCCCGCGGTGTCCTTATACTACTGGCTACAGCGGCTTCGGCGCCCCCTGTCGGCTGCTATACCACTTCGCAAGAGTCGCTACCAATACGTTGCGTCTCTCATATCTCCCGACACTCCATGTTTCTGGGAGGAGGTCATAACAGGCTTTTGGGAGCCGTCTCGTCAATGCGTCGACAACTCCTCGACCGATGGGTTGCAATGAAGTGCACCGGGGACGAAGACTGCGGCAGCTCGCCAGCTTGCGTCGCTACTTGTGCAGTCTACCTGTGCAGACACGTGGGATAATTCACCGTAGAATCGCTACGGTCACGTATGCACGGAGTCCATCGACTGTAGTAAGGTGTGCCACCCATTCACCTGGCCGGACTTCTCATCGGGGGCAAAGGTCTCGCCGCATGCCGCATGCCACGTTGTCCCAATTTCACAAAATTATCCAGGACCATTTCACCCGTCCAAATCGTCCATTTCCATACCCTATTTCGACGTCAAACCCTAACTTTATTCCAAACCCTAATTCGAATTTCAAACCCTAATTAGAATTTCAAACCCTTACTTTATTCGAAACCCTAATTTCCGAATCTAGCCAAAATTCAAATCCCAGATTTTTGCTGTCCCGACCGCCACCCCGCCCCCCAGATCTCATCCATGATTTGAATCAAAAGGTACCCCCCCGCTCCAACGAATATTCCGACGCGGAACCCCCTTCTATCCACGACGATTCCCGAGCTGCCCCGAAACGGTCACCAAAACTCGAACAGTGTTTTCTTCTAAAGACCAAATATCCTCTTCGAGCTTTGGTGACCGTTTTGGTGCCCCGAAGGATGCCTCGAAGACCCCCCGGCGCGCAGCCGCGCCCGCGAATATTCCTCCGCGGTTCCCCGACAATTCACGGTTATTCCCAAAACGGTCACCAAAACGGTCACCAAAGCTCGAAGAGAATATTTGGTCTTTAGAAGAAAACACTACTCGAGCTTTGGTGACCGTTTTGGTGCCCCGAAGGATGCCTCGAAGACCCCCCCCGCGCGCAGCCGCGCCCGCGAATATTCCTTCGCGGTTCCCCGACAATTCACGGCTATTCCCAAACGGTCACCAAAACGGTCACCAAAACGGTCACCAAAGCTCGAAGAGAATATTTAGTCTTTAGAAGAAAACACGGTTCGAGCTTTGGTGACCGTTTTGGGGCCCGGAGGATGCCTCGAAGCCCCCCCGGCGCGCCGCCGCGCCCGCGAATATTTCTTGCGCTCACGCATCCTATATCGCGTACGTAATCGTGTACCGTGTTGGGTTTGAGCTGGCCCCTTGGTTATCCGTATCTTTGTACACCGTTACCCCGTTCCTTCGTATCTCGACCCCCGGCGTGTGTTTACTGCGGTGCCAGTCCACATAGAACATCGGCGATACGCTATCGGTGACATCCGCGATGGTCCACATTAAACTTCCCACGGCATTTGCAATGCTTGCATCACTTACATCAATATAACTCCGGTCCCCATATGGGCGCCATGTGTCGGCAAAAACTGCTTCTCCCCCGAATGAACTCGAAACCGTAAAAAGGAAAAGTTCAGGGTGAACCGATGGAACCGCAACGTAGAACTCCCACACCGTCGGCGTGTAGCTCCCGACCGGCTGCGGCCCCGCCGTGTTGCCGCGGGCATCAATGAGCTCCACCCAAAAATAGTTGGTGGTCCCGCCCGCGAGTCCGCCCACCGTGACGACACCATCCAAGTACCGTTTGACGCCGGTGGCGTGGTTTTTCGTCGACGAGTTGAGCACCGCCGCGGTGACGTTGGTGTACTCCGCCGGAACTTCGTCGACGGTGTTTCGGTAAAGCCGTACCTCGGTGACACCACTCATTTTATGTTTGAGTAAGATTTTTCGATGCACCCGGGGATATTCGGAGCGTTCTCCTCTAGCCGGCTCATAACATTGCTCGTGTGACGGATGAAATCCCCCTCCGACGTATATTCGGCATTATTCAGGAGGCGGAGCGTACATTCCGTGTTGATATCACGAACGACTTCGCCGAACCGTGACGAATAATCGTTGTGGCGCTCAGCTTTGTTCGGCCATTCCAATCCCCGATTTACCGCCGCCACGGACCCGCTGAGAAGTGAAAGGCATCCACTGACGATGGCGGGAACCCCGGTTGTAGTCGAAGGCTGCCCGATTCCGTACGTAAGGTTCAAGCAACCCACGCCGAGAGACAGTGCGACGGTGGTGAACAACGCCATGTCAGCACGTCCTTTGAAGAACGAATAGGAATCCCCATGCAATCGCCTGAGTTTTTTCGCGTGTGCGCGCCACTTCTCAAGCAAGGGATTTTCGATTTGAACGGCGGCCTCGCTTTCACTCATTTTGTTTTGACCTGAGAAAAAGGGTGCCAGGTCTGATGTCAAGTCCGCCCACGTCAATCATTGTAAGCATCCTCGGTTCCTCTACCTTGTTCCCGATGCTATTTTGCCGGATGCTCGTGGTAGAGCCGAGTAGGTAGTTCCACGGTGGGAGGTAGGTGGTTACATCGGGCCTATTAGTGTCCGACAGCCGCAGGTTTGTTTGGACAAGTGGCATTGTGTGTTACTACGTGTCGAAGAAAGAAAGCGTGATGGTGACGCTGAAGGCGTCGGCGGGGTTGACCTCTATCGAGCTCTCCACCAATTCCGGGGGTGAATTGTCCTCATCGACGTCGAGGATGCCGCCGGTTTCAGATTGAGGCTCGAAGATTTCTACAAAACCCTCGTGCAGCCCCGGGCGCAAAACACTTCCAGGAAAATTCGCTGTCCCTAGCGTATGCCGGAATGTCATGCTTCTTCGTCAGGTATTTGGTAGAAGGTGAGACAAATTGTATAAGCCGTAGACTCGCTATTGCCAAGCTCAACAAATTGAGTCGCAGTCCTCAGTTGAAGGTCGATCTCGCCCACGTTATCAAGCGGCCGTCTGATCGGAACCCCTACCGTATCCTCGTTAACACCTTTCAGAGTGAGCTTCTGTCCCACGTAGCTCAACGCGTCTTGCGCGCGTGATCCCGGGAGAAATCCGAGGACGCTTAGGCCTTGGTACGGGTCGTCGACAAAGGTCCTGCTAGTGATTGCGAGCCCGTACGCTTGCGAGCCGTAGAGGTGAATCAACGAGCAATGCGAGACCGCGATTTGCCACCTTGTGCCGTCGTTGCGATCAGTCCTAAACGTGCGGAAGTCGACGGGAACCCTTTCGTTTGGTCCGCGGACATTCATCCACACGTGAAAGAAGGGCGGATAAAGGCTACGCTCAGGCTCTTCAACCCAGAAAACGAGGCTGAAGGTGTAGTCGTTTACGAAAGTAGGCGTCCATGGGAGCACACTGGTTCTAAGCTTCGTCGGGCCCTGCAGAAGGTAGAACGACATGTCCCCGCGTACTAGCCGCGAGCCGTCGCATATCCCAGCGCACGTGTTGCTCTGCACGTACGACGAATCCGCCATCTCGCCAAAGACATTGCCGCCGCGCCAAGACTGTAAAAGAGCTAGGATTGAGTCGTTGTTTGCGGGATCCCAGCTCTTGTAGGAATTCGACTGTCGGATCGACGGAGAGCACAGCATGATCGAAAGGGGGTCGGGATCCACACCTGTGAAGCCGGTGATCGGTGTGCACCACTCCAGCGCGAAGCGAACATGGGGTTTACCTTGGAAGCCGCTACCGTTTTGGAAGGCTGGCGTGCGAACACTGAAGGCGTGTTTCTCCCCACTCACGCGCTCTTGGGTGCTAACGACTATTCCACGCGCGACCAATTGTTTATGGTGCAGAAAAGATCATAGAAAGGTCGCTACACATAGGCGCTCACCAGTCCATCTGCTGCAACCTCAATGAACCCGCCGTAGTGGCTTAAGACGTCAACGGTCAGACAGGAGGTTAACTGAGAACCAAACTGCGCCGTTAGATGGGACACCGATGTTGACACGTCTACCCCGTTCTCTGAAAACATGGCCTTGTGCGACTGCGATTCAAGGTCGGTGGCGATAATGTATTTCCCCTCGTTCGCAGCCCAGGTGTCCGAATTAACGATACCCATGTGTTCCAAGCAACCATACGCGTGGAAGGCCTTTTATGCCTCAGCCCACGCCTCTGGATTCGAGTCCACGGGCTTCGACGGTGTCAGTACTCCGTTTATGGTAAACTGGTATCTCCCACCATTACCGATAGGATTATTGCGGGTTGATACACCCTTCTTTGCGTTGTAGTTGTCCTCGTCCTTTCGGAAGATGGCAATCAACGTCTTCAAAGCCTTGTAAGGGCTGGAGAACGCCATACTCATGGAGCCCGAACCGTTAGACGCGATCCATCGGTGCTGGGAGTAGGTTGTGTATGGGACAATTAGCCGCCCGCCATTTGCTTCAAAAATAGCCCGATCGACGTCGGGGGCGAGATGGATCATCTCAGCAACGTACTCGACGTTTCTTAGGACCCATGGAAAGTTGTTCTCTTGGACCTTCTCCTGATCCCCTAGGGTTAGCTCGAGGGTTAAGTGAGTCCTATTCATGCTGCCGACCGGGAGATACTTCTGCTGCATGCTTCCAACGATTGCGCTCATGAGAGGAATACAGAACACTCGCGAGGATCCTCCGTCAACATCCTCTCCGAACCCCTCCGCGACGCTCCCAGCGAACGACATCTGGTTCGTGGAGCCGGATAGGTCCAGAAGAGTGTGATAAAGGGCGTTGTACTCCTCGATGTTCTCAAGCACACCACCACCGGCGCCCCCGCTTGCTGAAACTTTGAGTGCTCGAATTAGGGCGTGGGCTGAGTAATCCAAAACAACTTTGTTAGTAGCCGTCTCATCGAGGTTATGTAATTCGAATTTCAAATAACTCTGCCTGCAATTAAGGTACTCTCCACGGTTTCCGGTAGAGAGTACGAACTTGATCGTGTTGCCCGGATTGAACCAAGACGTTCCGTTCTCGGGATAGATATGCACACGACTCTTGGTCGCCGGCGCCGCCTTAGGCTTGATCCCGTACACGAACGAATCGCTGATAGAGCTTCGCACTTCGGTCATGGTGTATTGTTTATAGTATCGTTACAGAAAAAAATTTCGTTAGCTAGCCTCTTTCAAGTTTTGATCCTGGTCCTCTCATCTGGCCGTACGCGGATCTGACAGCCGCAGCGTGACCCTTCATGCTATTTAGATCTGCCCCCTTTCCATCAAGAATCCCCTCCACGCCCCCCGCAATACCGCCGACCCCGCGGGCAATGGCGCCGGCTGACGCGATACCAGCCCCGAGAACTGGGTTGAAGGCGGCGACCGGCGCAGCGGCTGAGAGCATCCATCCGCCGAGCTTGTTTCCAGCCACTCGAACGCCGTGTGCGACCTTTTGGCCGATCGTACGAAGGTCGTGCAGCTTCTCGCCGATGAAGTGCCCGAGTCCCATGTTGTGTTTGCTATAAGCCCAGATTTTTTTGTTTCACATGGGTGCTTTGCCCTTTTTTCGCCTCTCGGCCAGCTTTTCTCGAATGAATAATGCCTTTTCCTCCCCACCTTTTTTCTTCATTCCCGGCCTTAAGTTGAACCCTAAAATCCGTTGAAATACATGGCGATGTTGGGGGGAGCGATGTGGCTAGTGGAGAGGTTCAGGCCGGCGAAAAAGAACCAACCAGCCAACCAGATCCAACCAGCCTTGACCCGAAGCCCCAAAAACGAGTAGCAAGCGAGAAGATGAAGGCAGCTCTTTTGCGCGCCGGGACGGCAAAGGCTGAAAAGCGCCGGTCGAGGGCCAAGCAACCAACAATCCAGTCCCAGCCCCAGTTTTTCTTTGATATCGTTCAAAGATGCTCCACCAGCTGTTCTTGGACACGGCGTACGCTGACGCAAGGCTCCATGATGGAACCCACGTATTCTCCCTACTCGATCCACTGACCGCCCCGCAAGGGTACACGCTGCAGGTTAGGCTGTTGAACGCGTGGCTCCCGCATACCTATTACATCATCTTCGAGGGGAATGACACGCTGGTTCTTCATTACGACGACGGGGGTGAAATTCCGGGAGAGCCGGTAACCATAAAGCTCCCCCACGGGAACCGGTCAATCGACGACATCGTGGCCTTCCTAAACGATGGAAGACTCGATGAGTACGTGGCGAGTTACGACGAGAACACGAATAGGCTGTCGCTACGTGCAACGGAAAACGCGGATCATCATGTCGTGATCGGGGAAGGTACAACGTGCACGCGGTTACTAGGCTTATTAGTCGGTAATTCAGCCCAAAACATTGACGGAGATCTCTTGCTCACCGCTAGTCGTATCGTGGACTTGGCGCGCACGAGCAGTGTCTTCGTGCATAGTAACTTATTAACTCAAAACCGCGACCCCCGGACGCGGCGTGTTGGCGACATCCTGGCGAAGATCCCCAGCTCGGCACAGTACAATGGCATTGACCACTACAGCTCCGACGCGTTCGTGGACGTGGCCAACCGCTACCTAAGCTACGTGAGCATCCGGCTAAGCGATGACGACGGGCGAACTTTGGATTTAAATGGCGGACGTTTCACAGCCACGCTCAAAATTGCTTTTGCTATGATTAAAAATGAACCAGTCACGGCAAGTATCGGCGCCGCTGCAGCTGAACGGCCGCCGGGCGGTGGAGGTGGACCTCAGCCAGGTCGAATTGCTTTACCGGGAGCTAGCGGCCCGGGTGACGCTGGAGGAGACGGAAAATGACCAACAAGACTCGAACATCAAGGGGTTGACTACGGATCTAACAGCGCTCACAAACACGGTGACTGGATTTTCCAACAACTTCAGCGCGGCGAACATCCGCACAGATAACATCACAACGATCGGGTTTGACACCGACATCACCGTGAGCGCCTCCCTTTTGCCGACGACGGCGGCGTTGGTCGGGCCGATTCATTCACTCGGCTGCGAAACGAACGAATGGAAGACTCTGCACGCCGAAGAGGTTATGCTTGCTAGAGTGAGCCTAAGTAACACACTGGGGGGTTAAGGGAGGATATAGACGCCGGATCGAATCTCGTGCAGCACCTGAAAATCGAGGGAGACGGGCTGATCGGCGTCGACCACAACAAACGAGACTTCGGGGCGCTGGACTATCCGTGGTGGACCATCTATACCACCGACATCACCGTGGATGACAGCATAAATGCCAACATGCTGAAATCCAGTCGCTCTGATACCGATGGCATCTCAGTGTACGCCAATCTCGTGCCAAATGACACGGACATCGGTGGGAATACGATTGGGACTGACACGAAGCCGTGGCAAACCGGACACTTCCACGACGTATATGCTAAGAACCTATTTGGGCAAAACGCGGAAGGATACTCTCGCCGGGCGCTGCTCGACGGGGACCAAAACGTGTCCAACAACATCTTGCCGCAGGCTGATACAAGTGTTGATTTTGGCTCCACAACAAGACCCTTTAGCAAAGCCTATTTTCAGGACTTGTACGGGCTAGACGCCTCCAGCACGCCACGGAGGGCACTGCTAGAAGGAGGTGATTACGCGACGGAAAATCATACGCACTCATGGGAATCCGTCACAGACAAGCCCGCACTCTTTAGCGGCTCGTACGCCGACTTGACGGGAAGGCCGACGTGGGTGACCACTAGCCAAGCGAGCATCAGCCTTTCCGGGTTCAACAACGACTTGCCGGTCGGCGACGTGGAGTGGACGGACGTGTTGAACAAACCTACTTTTTTCAGCGGCTCGTACGCCGACTTGACGGGAAAGCCGACGTGGGTGACTACTAACCAAACGAGCGTCAACCTTTCGGGGTTCAACAACGACTTATCCCTTGACGTGGAGTGGACGGACGTGTTGAACAAACCCACTTTTTTCAGCGGTTCGTACACCGACTTGACGGGAAGGCCGACGTGGGTGACCACTAGCCAAGCGAGTGTCAACCTTTCGGGGTTCAACAACGACTTGTCCCTTGACGTGGATTGGACGGACGTGCAGAACAAGCCCACTTTTTTCAGCGGCTCGTACTCCGACTTGACGGGAAAGCCGACGTGGGTGACTACTAACCAAACGAGCGTCAACCTTTCAGGGTTCAACAACGACTTGTCCCTTGACGTGGATTGGACGGACGTGCAGAACAAGCCCACTTTTTTCAGCGGCTCGTACGCCGACTTGACGGGAAAGCCGACATGGTTAACCACTAGCCAAGCGAGCATCAGCCTTTCCGGGTTCAACAACGACTTGCCGGTCGGCGACGTGCAGTGGACGGACGTGCAGAACAAGCCCACTTTTTTCAGCGGATCGTACGCCGACTTGACGGGAAGGCCGACGTGGGTGACCACTAGCCAAGCGAGTGTCAACCTTTCGGGGTTCAACAATGACTTACCGGTCAGCGACGTGGATTGGATTGACGTGCAGAACAAGCCAGGATTCTTCAGCGGCTCGTACGCCGACTTGACGGGAAGGCCGACGTGGGTGACTACTAACCAAACGAGCGTCAACCTTTCAGGGTTCAACAACGACTTGTCCCTTGACGTGGATTGGACGGACGTGCAGAACAAGCCCACTTTTTTCAGCGGATCGTACAACGACTTGACAGACCGGCCTGACATCGAGGAAATTGTCGAGGTACAACTCATGGCCGCTGGAAATGATTATGCACTTGAAAATCATACACACAACGAGTACGCCTCGACTGGACACACACACGCGGAGTACGCCACTGTCACACACACACACACAACGAGTACGCCCCGACCAACCACACGCACGACGACTCCTACGCTCCTATTTCACACACGCACACTGGGTTCGCCCCGACCAACCACACACACAGTGAGTACGCCCCGATAAGTCACACGCACACTGGGTTCGCCCCGACCAACCACACGCACGACGACGCCTACGCTCCTATTTCACACACACACGATGACTACGCCACTACCGGACACACGCACAATGAGTACGCCCCGATAAGTCACACGCACACGGGGTTCGCCCCGACCAACCACTCGCACAGTGAGTACGCCTCGATAAGTCACACGCACACTGGGTTCGCCCCGACCAACCACTCGCACAGTGAGTACGCCTCGATAAGTCACACGCACACTGGGTTCGCCCCGATAAGTCACACGCACGCATGGAATACCATCACGGGCAAGCCAACATTCTTTAGTGGCTCGTACAACGACCTCACTGATAAGCCAGGGCCTGCGACGTGGCTGGATTTAAACGGTCGGCCCCTGTGGACCAACTATTTCTCACTTGGGGGCACCACAGACACTGTCACAATTGGGTCAAATAGCTTCAAGAGCGGCGACTTCGCTCCCAACGGTCAAAGCGTGTTTGACCTTGGCGACCCCTACGCCCGGTGGCGGTGCTTTTACGTGGAGGAGATATACGCCGACAAGGGAATCGACGCGGGCAACAATCGCATCACGAACGTCGCAGCCCCGATAACGTACCATGATGCTGCAACGAAAGGGTACGTTGACGATGCCGTAGGAACGGGCACGACGTCCTTCAACGATATCACTGATAAACCAACGTGGATTGGGAAAATTTCATACGATGACATCGGGCAGTTCATGGACCCCGTGCAGACCTCTAATTTTGACCTAGTATTGTATGATTCCTTGACACCGTCGGCTGACTCGACGTATAATTTGGGTCAGGACCTGAGGCGATTCTTGTTCGGCTACTTCCAGCGGGTGCGCTTGTCGGGAAACGATCCGTACTACGACGACGAGGCAATTACTTATGAGTTCCTTCGGTCCTACGTCACAGAAAACGCACAAGGTACATCGTCATGGAGCGGGATCAGCGACAAGCCTGAGTTTTTGAGCAAGATGTCATATGAAAATAATGTTGATCCGGAAAACCCATCAAATTACGACATAGTTGTGAGTGACTCGATCATTCCGGCCGGTCTTTACATCATTGGACGTGAGAACAGACGTTTTGTTTACGGATATTTTCAGCGGGTGCGTGTTTCTGAATCACCGTACGACGACGATGAGGCAGTACCGTTACAATTCATGCGCGAATACGTCGCAGCGAATGCGATGTGGTCGGATTGGAGCGACATCCGAGGAAGACCGGACTGGACGAACACATTCAGTGGCGACACAAATACGGTCAGCGTAGGAAGTAATCTCATTCCGAATGCCTCTCAATTCGACATAGGGAGTTATACAGCGCCATGGAGACACAATTACACATGAAGCCTGATTGTATACAGCTATGCTTACTTCAGCGGAAAGCGTATCCAAGGGGTGGGCGCGCCGACAAGTGACACCGATGCTGCTACTAAAAAATACGTGGATGACACCGAAACGGACACGAGGTCGTACGTGGACGCCCATAAACAGGACCTTTTATCACAAATTGATACTTTATCGACACAAGCGGGCCATATCATCAGCATCCTAGCGGCCGAGATGAGTGAAGAGGAGATTCCGTTCAGGATTATATACAGCGAGGATAATAACTCAAAAATGCTGACGGTTGGTCAGGCGAGGGCCTTGCATTTTATATTTCCAGCCTCTCTGCAGAATCACACGGACCTTATTACGGAAGTAAAACTCACCTTTTCTTGTCGAAAAACGACTGGCTATATGTTTTAAAGGGGACGAAGCACCACAACCCTCGGATTTGATATGACCGGAACCGAACTAACAGTAAACGAATCGTTTCCCGCATTTGGATTGTCGACCGGCCCGTTAGACGAAATGTTGAACGTCAAAGTTACACTACGTGTCACAATCGCTTGCTTGGGTGGTGAGGGTTTTTGCTTGCGAGCTTCGAGTTCGGTTTGCAATCGGGGGCGCTCGGGCTCTGAGCGCATCGACCGGCTGCTTCTTGGCGCGGGTGGGGGCGCTGGTTGTGGCTTTGGCGTTGCTTTCCCGGCGCTCCTCCAACCGCTCCTCTTCCTCAGCCTCATCCTCAGCCTCGTCCTCTTGCACGGGTGGCAAGGCTCCCGTCGGCAGCATGGTTTTCGACTTTGTGGCCAAGTGGCTCTCGAGACTGTCAAACGTCTTGCGCAAGTAGCCGATGTTGACGTCGCTCGCGTGGTTGAAGAAGCCGGCGATCTTTTCGCTGATTTGCGTGGCGGTGAGCGACGGCTTGCGGCGTGACATCTCCCGGTGTTTCCATGTTACTTGGGCGTGGCGCACGTCCAGCGGCGTTACGGATGTGTCAATGAGCCGGCCGTTGTGGAGTTGTTTGAAAGTCAGACCGGCGGCGATGAAGGCCTTCTTCACCTTGGGACCGGCAGGGAGAGGCAGCCCATCCTTCTTGCGGCCGATACCCACCAGCCACTTCCTACCTGCTTCGGGGTGCCCTGCGGCGAGCGTCGCGTCCACAGCAGCCTTGATGTCTGGGTGCTTCGACAAATCAAACGAATAGGGTGTTCCAAAGCGGCTCTTCCCCGTTTTGAAATGCGCTATGTAGATCTCCCCGGTGCGGCGATTGTACCAATCGTCCCGGGAGGCATCTCCGACAGATGGGTTGTACCGGCGGCCATCATCATCGCGGATCTCGATTCCTCCAAGATTGTCCCGCAGTCCGAGGAGTTTCACTTGCAAGAAGGCTGCGAGCCAGGTGGTAGACGGCCCCACCTCGCTCCTCACCTTGGGGAGGTAGCGGACGAGCATCTCATAGCTAGGAATGGCGTGGAGGTCGGACTTTGCCTTATTGGCTTGCACCTCGCGGTCCGCTTGGATGGCTTGAAATAAACCGACTTCACCCTCACCGAATCCCCCGCGGTACGTCTGAAGCACGTCCGTCCCGAGGCTGTCCCGGAAGACCCCCCAGGCGCCGAAGGTGGTCGTGATGTGCCCCAGCTTTTTTGAGTAGCTTTGTGTTACCTGCTTGAGCGCCGTGGACTTGGTCCGCGCGCGGGCGCGCTTCCCGGCGGTGGAGGTGGCAACTGAGCCGCTCGTCACCTCATCGTCATCGTCGTCGTCCTGCCCGGCCACCGCCCCCACGGAACTATCCATGGCAGTGGCGTCGGCCTCCACTTGGATGATAGTTTTGGTGTTTTTCGCCCTGAGCCACGCCATCACCCCCTCGGCGTCGCGAAGCACCGGGACGGCATTATCATCGGGATCTGCCTTGGCGAACTCCGTGCGGATCTGGCGGAACGTACGGCGAACGTCGTCAAGGTAGACCTTGGAGTATGTCTCCGCGACTAGCCTACCGTCCTTCATGACTTTGCGCGCACTCGTGCTGCCCATATTGTGTTTCTCCACGTCACCGCTCCAAAAGGTATCGATTTGCGCCCATGTGATGGGGGTAGATGTGCCCTTCTGCGGGGTGTCCTCGAGGCACTGCTGGTAGTCAGGGCGTGGGGGCTGCGCCGGGGGCGCAGAGACCTGAACCCTGGGGAGGTCGATGGGCGGGAGAGGACTCTTATCCTTGTACAACCCCTCCAACTTGACCCCGTGAGTTTCCTCGAGCACGGCTCGGAATCGTGGATCGAGCGCACGGATACGATTGATTTCCCTCTCCCCCCAATTGTATCCTTGGAGAGTCTTCGTCGCTGGTTTGCGACCGGCAATCACGCTTCGGACCGCGGAGATGAGCCGCTTGGCGGCCGCATTCTCCTCGTAGTACGCTTTGGCGCGGGCGCGCTTGACTTCGGGGGAGTCGGGCATGATGCGATTGTTTTGTTATCCCCGGAGAAATTATTTTCTGTCCGCTCAAACGCACTTTAAACGCACTTTAAACGCACCCCGGGATATTTTCTCCCCTTAGGTTAAAATGACGGAGTACGTGGAACATCTGACAGTGGGCGAACTTAGGCGAATCGCTAAGGTTCATCTCCTCTACCTTCAAAAGGATAGGGAGCGGTCGCGCAGGTACTATCAACAAAACGGTGAAGCGCGCCGAAAGGCAAATCTTGAGCGCTACCACCGGAACAAAAAGCGCGGCGGCACAGATCACCGCGAATCAAAGATCAAAGAGAATGATCCAAGCTCCAACGAAACGTAGGTGCGTTTAAACGCACTGGAATTATTTTCTCCGGGGGAATACAATAAGAAGATATGGACGCCTCAAACGCTCAAATGATCGCAAGCGAGTCCAAACCCCATCGTGTGGAAAAACACTGGGGGGTTGAGTGGCTTCGCAAAAACGGTAAGGACGGAGAGAATCCTTATTACATCGTGCTACAAAGCGCAAAGCCCGGAGACATAACCGTCACGTGCGAGTACAAGAAATCTCACTTGTTTATGTACTCCAACTTGACCGTACAGGAGCTCAAGAAGGTACTTGCCAAAAATCGGTATGCTTACGAGATCATCCGTTCTGACGCCCCGCGGAAAGCATTCTTCGATATCGATTGCGACATCCCAAAAGACACCGGGGCCGAAGAATGCGAGCTCATGTTCTCCGAGCTGCAAAGTAAATTGAAGACTAAAGTCACTGAAATATTCGGGGACACTAGGATCTTTCTCTCCGGTAGCGTAGGCAACAAGGATGAATGTATCCGCCTCTCCTTGCATGTCGTACTTGGTGATGTCGTCTACGATAGCCACGAGCACATGAAAGACTCTAACTTTGACTCTGTGATCGATGTCCTCGGGGCCGATCTCGGAGTCAAGGTCGACAAGATTTACACACGAAACAGACTTTTCAAGCTCCCGGGACAGAGCAAGCTCGGGAGCGACCGCGTCCAAGCCATCCTCGACGGCTCGTCCGTGGAGGACCACTTTGTCACTGGCCACATGCCTGAAAAATGGACGTCGAAAACATTCACCGCGAACTCAGTTGCAGCGTCGCCGACCAAGCTTTCTCTTGTAAGCCAAGCTTCCCCCAAGAGTAAGCCTCAAAGCTCCTTTTTCTCAGGAAGCATCTCGCCAATATCTGGAGCGACAATCCCGTACGATTGGAGTATCGAGGGAGATCCACTGAAGACCCTCGAGATTCTTCATCATGACTTCTCAAATCACCGTCTCCCACACAACCTGATTTATTCCGTCATGTCGTGGTGTGTCGGTCGTGGCGTTCATTTTTCATCGTTTTACGCATGGGTTTCCCGAGGAAGAGAAGATTGTAATGCCACTCGAGTCAAGTACGCTGCGATGTGGAAAGACTTGAACCACGAAAAGATTGCTAGCAACAAAACCATCTCTAACATTCTCCAACAAATGTACCCTGACGCCATTTTCGAGGATCGAGAGACGCGGGAGATGATTGATTACCTACGTATCGTCCCCACAACAACATTAAAGATTGAAGAAGAGATCGATGGTACCCAACGCCGTCCCGAACTCAAGTTGTTCGCTCAGAAAAACAACGTGGTCCTCGACTTGCCGATGGGGATCGGAAAGACGATCTCGATCATTCAACACATGCTCGAAAATGAAAAAATGGGCCGGCGTACGCTCATAATTACATGCCGGTGCACGCTCGTTAAGGACATGCTTGCAGTCGCTACACGGATGGGTTCAAAGCTCAATAGCTACTCAGAAACACCCTCTCCGGAACTGTGCGACAGCCTTATAATTCAACAAGAATCGATGTACAAGCTTGAAACAGCGAAAGCATATGATAGCGTCATAGTTGACGAGATGGAGTCGCTTTTGAACCAGTCAGCAAGCACGGAAACACATGGTCTCCGCCTCACCCGAAATATTGCATCGATGATCGGCTTACTTAAGAGCGCGAGCAAGACTATATTCGCTGACGCCGTGACGACCCAAAAGACGATTCGGTTTCTCAACAATATCGGCATTAAAGACTTGGATATCGTGCACTGCAAGGGGTTCCAGAAATCCATGCGAACCGTTCATTTTGTTCAAGCCGGGTCTAAGGCAAACGGCATCGCCCACAAAATGGCTCAAATGATAGGCGAGAAAATCAAGAAAGGAGAAAATGCCTTCGTGTACTATCCATACGCCAAAAGCAAATACAACGACAAAGGCATTCTAACCCGATTCGGTATTCAAGACTTCGCTAAACTAGTCGAAAACTACTCGGGGCTATCCACGGATAATATATTGGCATTTTATGGGGAAATGGACGATGAAGCTTGTAGCGAATCCCTAATGGACGTCAATATGTCATGGAGTTTTAGGCGCGTCGTGGTCACCACAAGCAAGATCACGGTTGGAGTTAGTTTTGAAACGACACATTTTCACTCTGTATTCATTGCCAAGTCGCCGAACTGCTCACCCAGAAACATCATCCAGACGTCTTGCCGCCCACGGTCATTGGTCAACAACACGGTATATGTTTTCCAAATGCCCGGAAAGGTAAACCAACAGCCAATTGAGAACTTGTTAGACCAACGGTCGCCGTACTTTGAAGCATATCGGGCATTGCTTGCCGATGTCCAATATGAGCGATCTAATTGTGACATGAACGCCTTTAAACTTTTCATCGATAGGGTCGGATATCGAGTTGGCGATGACATCACGTTACAATCATCGCCCGTGTCAAAGACCCGAGAGATTGAAACGAATAACGACTACGCTTGGGATGCGATCCCGGACCTTTTCACCGCAGAAGCCGAATACACGGAGACAAAAGTGCGGGCTCGTTGTGCGACCAACATCGAGAAAATATCATACAAAAAGCACGCATTCAAACGATTGTTCTATAAGGACTCGTGCGATGAAATGGCAAAACAACTTTGGGACGATGGTCACGTAGATATCGCATGGAAGACATCACGATTCAAAAGCGAGAACGGACACAACCTGCGCTCTACCATTACAAGCATTGTTGCCGACGACATCTTAGAGAAGGCGGGGGGCCGAAACCTCGACGATGACAATCCCAAAACGTTGTTCGGAAACGTTCACGATTTTTCAAGTGATGAGAGGACCCGCCTCGGTAAAATGATCATAGGTGCGTCTTGCTTCACAAGTAGCCGGTCGTCGAAAGAGAAGCGGATCAATTCCTTCTTTGAGCTTGCTTTTGGGATTCCCGTGCTATGTTATAGCAAGGCAAAACACAAGTGGGTTCTTAAAACATCCAACCTAAAAACAATAATATCGATTTTCAAAGCGGTGCGTGGATCCGAGGAGTCTCCGGTTCACTTACCCGAGTACGCTTTCATCGGGCTATGAATAAGGAATATTCGCGGGCGCGGCGGCGCGCCGGGGGGGCTTCGAGGCATCCTCCGGGCCCCAAAACGGTCACCAAAGCTCGAACAGTGTTTTCTTCTAAAGACTAAATATTCTCTTCGAGCTTTGGTGACCGTTTTGGTGACCGTTTGGGAATAGCCGTGAATTGTCGGGGAACCGCGAAGGAATATTCGCGGGCGCGGCTGCGCGCGGGGGGGGTCTTCGAGGCATCCTTCGGGGCACCAAAACGGTCACCAAAGCTCGAGCAGTGTTTTCTTTTAAAGACCAAATATTCTCTTCGAGCTTTGGTGACCGTTTTGGTGACCGTTTTGGGAATAACCGTGAATTGTCGGGGAACCGCGGAGGAATATTCGCGGGCGCGGCTGCGCGCCGGGGGGTCTTCGAGGCATCCTTCGGGGCACCAAAACGGTCACCAAAGCTCGAAGAGGATATTTGGTCTTTAGAAGAAAACACTGTTCGAGTTTTGGTGACCGTTTCGGGGCAGCTCGGGAATCGTCGTGGATAGAAGGGGGTTCCGCGTCGGAATATTCGTTGGAGCGGGGGGGTACCTTTTGATTCAAATAATGGATGAGATCTGGGGGGCGGGGTGGCGGTCGGGACAGAAAAAATCTGGGATTTGAATTTTGGCTAGATTCGGAAATTAGGGTTTCGAATAAAGTTAGGGTTTGAAATTCGAATTAGGGTTTGAAATTCGAATTAGGGTTTGGAATAAAGTTAGGGTTTGACGTCGAAATAGGGTATGGAAATGGACGATTTGGACGGGTGAAATGGTCTTGGATAATTTTGTGGAATTGGGACAGACAAAAGTCAGACAAAATATAGTAGTTAACGACTTTACTTGCGACAAAGACCCACTGTACTTACTGTATTTACTTATAATGGTATCTCTCCAACTAGAGGGCCTTATATACTTAGGTACTAATGTTTTGTTTCTAGGTACTAGGCATGTGTTGCCTAAACACCAGCTCGCCCCCAAAAAGCCTCAGCAGTACTTTTCCGTCAGCGAGGTGGTGCCTTGAGACCATTCTTCGCTCTCCTTACAAACTCAGACCATTGCGGCACGTCGCTAGCGATCAGCAGTAGCTCAAACAGCGGCAGGATCGGCCAATCCCACGGCCAAACACCACCATACCCGTGCGAAATGCATGCTCGTTATTGCGGCCGTGGTGTCTTCAGCAGGCAGAACTTTACGCACGCGAGTAGCGTTGTGCCAAGCAGTGGAGCAGGAAACCGACACCAAGTGCAACAATAATAACTATAAACATCCGTTAACTATTATGAGATTCCTGTATCTATTCTGTCCCCACAGTGGACCACCTAATGTACTAGAATGGTCCTGGCGCGTTCCCCACGCCATGTTTGTAATAAATTATTTTCTATTTCTTTTTTGTCCTCGCGCGCCGTGTGCACCGGGCTTCGTGCGTTCACTGGTCGAGCACGCAGCGTTATTGCACAGGGCGTGCTGTCGCGCACCGGGCTTCGTGCGTTCACTGGTCGAGCACGCAGCGTTATTGCACCGGGCATGCTGTCGCACCGGGCTTCGTGCGTTCACTGGTCGAGCACGCAGCGTTATTGCACCGGGCATGCTGTCGCGCCGGGCTTCGTGCGTTCACTGGTCGAGCACGCAGCGTTATTGCACCGGGCATGCTGTCGCGCCGGGCTTCGTGCGTTCACTCGTCGAGCACGCAGCGTTATTGCACAGGGCGTGCTGTCGCGCACCGGGCTTCGTGCGTTCACTGGTCGAGCACGCTGCGTTATTGCGGTACAGCCGGGCATGCTGTCGCGCCGGGCTTCGTGCGTTCACTGGTCGAGCACGCAGCGTTATTGCACCGGGCATGCTGTCGCACCGGGCTTCGTGCGTTCACTGGTCGAGCACGCAGCGTTATTGCACCGGGCATGCTGTCGCGCCGGGCTTCGTGCGTTCACTGGTCGAGCACGCAGCGTTATTGCACCGGGCATGCTGTCGCGCCGGGCTTCGTGCGTTCACTCGTCGAGCACGCAGCGTTATTGCACAGGGCGTGCTGTCGCGCACCGGGCTTCGTGCGTTCACTGGTCGAGCACGCTGCGTTATTGCGGTACAGCCGGGCATGCTGTCGCGCCGGGCTTCGTGCGTTCACTGGTCGAGCACGCAGCGTTATTGTACAGGGCGTGCTATCGCGCACCGGGCTTCGTGCGTTCACTGGTCGAGCACGCAGCGTTATTGTACAGGGCGTGCTGTCGCGCACCGGGCTTCGTGCGTTCACTGGTCGAGCACGCAGCGTTATTGCGGTACAGCACCGGGCATGCTGTCGCGCCGGGCTTCGTGCGTTCACTGGTCGAGCACGCAGCGTTATTGCGGTACAGCACCGGGCATGCTGTCGCGCCGGGCTTCGTGCGTTCACTCGTCGAGCACGCAGCGTTATTGCGGTACAGCACCGGGCATGCTGTCGCGCCGGGCTTCGTGCGTTCACTGGTCGAGCACGCAGCGTTATTGCACCGGGCATGCTGTCGCGCCGGGCTTCGTGCGTTCAGTGGTCGAGCACGCAGCGTTATTGTACAGGGCGTGCTGTCGCGCACCGGGCTTCGTGCGTTCACTGGTCGAGCACGCAGCGTTATTGTACAGGGCGTGTTGTCGCGCGCCGGGCACCTGCCGCTGCACCTCACTGGCACCTGCCGCTGCACCTCGCGGCCGACTGTGCTGCCGCAACGCCGCCCCATCCCCGGCGACTGGCATGCGCTGCTGCTGCTGCACCTTCCCGCGCCAACTTGTTCCCCTTCAACTTGTTCCTTTCCTTCGGGTGCCTACTCCTTGCCGCTAAATGGCACCGGTGCCCGGTGCGAAAGCTAACCCCTAAACCATAAGCCATACCAGCGGAACAGGTTACTGGTTACAGGACGTTTCGCAAATTTTATCTCTTTTCCTATAGCCTATAGCCTATAGCTATAAAACACATATATCTTCTAATATAACTTATTACTTGTAACCTATAACAATAAATAAAGATACTAAAAGAACACCGGGGGCCGCTGCGAACGCAACCACTCACGCACACCGGGAGGCCGGCGCCGCCCAACGCGTTACCTCCCGCCGAGGCTGCACCGCCCAGCGCCGATGGTGCACGCACGCATGCCTCCGCCGACCGCAACCACTCACGCCCACCGCCGAGCGCCGATGGTGCACGCACGCATGCCTCCGCCCTTGCCAAGGCAAAGGCGGAGGGACCCGACCGACCCGACCCGACCCGACCGACCCACCGCCACCGCCACCGCCACCGCCCCACCCCGACCGCAACCACTCACGCCCACCGCCGATCACTCCCCGACCACTCGCACTCGCCGATCACCCGATCCACTCGCACTCGCGAAAGGCGCACAAAGCGCGCCCCGACGGTACAATTTTATTGGCTAGTACCCGTACCTCGCAGCACGTGTAAAAATTTGAATTCAAACTATGAAAAATGATTACATCTTTCTAAAAATCGCACCCGTCGTCCAAGATGCGCAGCCCCGCGTAGCCGCGCAGCTTGCCCTTCCCGGGGACATGCCTAGTCTCGGACCCCGCGCCGAGCTCGGTGCGGATGACCCGCCCAAGCTTGGTGCTAGAGATCCTCGGCCCGCGAGCTGCCGCCGCGGCGCCGATGTCCTTGCAGCTCACAAAGGCGTCCGGGGGGGCGCTCGCGAGCCAATCGCTCACGCCATCTTCCGCCACCTCTTCGCCTTGGCACCAAGTCTTGGTGTACTCGGCGATGGAGGGAGTGAGAGCCGGGCGGCTGCCGACGTAGGCGTGGCACACCATGTAGGCGAAAGCGGCGCCAACCTCCGGCCGCTTCACCCAGCCCTTGATGGTGGAGTCGCCCGGGAGGACGTGCGGGAGGTGCTTGTGCTTCTCGTAAGCCTCGCCCTCGAGGTAGCGGCGGGTCATCTCGATGAAGACCACCCGGTTCTGCGTGGCGTCGTCCGTCTTGAGGTTCAAAATTTCAGGGAGGTCGTTGGCAAACGCCCACGCCGTGCCTTGCATACGGAATTGCATTTCGTCCTTGTGATTTTGGCGCCCGCAAAAGGTGTCGCCGCCGCTGGAGAGCTCCTTGATGGTGTTGTTGTCAAGAATCACGCCCTTCCCCACGGTGAGCTCGGAGGTGGCCATCAGGCGGAGGTGCCTGGCGGCCACCATCCACGACAGCGCCTTGGCGTTGTCCCCCGAGCTGTTGTTGTTCGTGCATAGGAGGTTCTTGCTGCAAAGGCTCCCGGTGTAGCCCTCGAAGGCGCAGCTGTTCATGTCAACCCAAACGCCCTTGCCGCTGTTTCCGTCGCCGACGACGAAGAAGTAGCGCTTGTCCTCCACGTCGCTGGCGTACGAGCGGCTGGTGCTCTGGAGCACGAAGTCTCCGTTCTCGCCCCACACGTCGTCGACCACCCGCTTGCGCACCTCGGGGACGAGCGCCTCCACGCCGCGCCGCGCCGCCTCCGTTGTCGGGTAGTCGTGCGACAGCTTGAAAAATAGGATGATGTCGGGGGAGAAGGGCAGCAGCGTTTTCGTCGTGAAGTCGAAGACACCGTTGTTCCACGCGAGGCGGCGCTTCCCCGCCCGCTCCGCGTCGAGCATGAACCTGGGGTTCTTCTTCACGCAAGCCGGAATCTGCACCATCAGGCGGTTTTGGAGGGAGGTGGACTCCGCGTGCATGCCGAGGACCTCTTCCCCGCACTGCCCGATCAGCTCCCGCAGGTCGTCGTCGACCTTGTCGCACGGCTTGTAGATCCCTTCCGCCGGGTGGTACATGAACACCGTCCCCTCGCACTTCACCAACCGCACGCCCCTCGACTCCAACCACTCGAGGAACGCCTTGCACGCTTTCAGGTCCGTGAGCCTCGGGCGCGGCACGGGGCTTTCACTCTTGAGCAACGCCCCCCCACCCGTGTGGAGGAAGGGGAACTCCGAGCCCGGCGCGTGGCTAGACCGGCGGGCGGCCATTGCCACTCGGTACTCGTCCGGCGAGTCGGCGGCGGCAAAGCGGTAGAGGCTCCCTATGTTGACGGAGGCGCCGCGCTCGGCGTTGGCCGACATGTACACCTTCTCGCACTCGCGTTCTACAAACTTTGCCGGGCAGCCGCGCGACCACTCCTTGTACAGCTCCAGTCCGTCCGCCGAGCGCCCGCACGCGTTGCCGATCCCGAACCCCACGCGCATCCACCGATCCCGGTCGTCCGACCGCTTGATGAGAGGCAGCAACACGGCGACGTCCGCTAAGCTCGCCGCGGGCTGCTGCTGCTGCTGCTGCTGCGGGCTGCTCGCGACCGGCGGGGACACGTCGGGCGGACTATACCCTTGCCAGTCGTCTTCCACCACCTGCGCGACGTAGTCCTTCACATCGTCGTCCGGCCGCTCCATCGTGAGCAGCCGCCCGTCCGCCGCGTTCTTCCGGCCGTTGACGCACGCTAGCAGCCGCCGCCGCGAGTACACGGACATGTCCCACTGGATGTGCTCGCGCGGGTGGTTCCAATACGCCGCTTCCAGCAGCTGCGGGATCGTCGTGAAGGGTACGGCGAGGCCGGAGAAGAAGGGGCGGAAGGACAGCTTGTAGCGGCCGTCGGGCGTCGCGCCATGCCGAGTAGCGATCTTGTACGCCAGATGCAGCTCCATCCCCCCCTCTCTCCAGTGCCTAATGAGCAAATACTTCAGCAGATTCGTTTCTTCCTGAACGTAGTTCGCTATGCGGCGCTTCTCCTCCGCCGGCGGCTCGGCGTCGTGGTACTCCTCGTAGTCCAAAAATAATTTCGTTTCGACGCTGTCATCGAGCAGCTCGCGGAGGACGTTGTCAGCGACGAGCTTCTCGGCGAGCGCCTCGGGCGCCACCCACTCCACGTTATTCCAGTTGTTGAGGGTAACGAGCTTCACGGAGGGAGGCATGGCGGCGGCTGTACGGTACCCCGGAGAAAATATTCGGTGGCTGTCCCAAACGCAGCCCCGTTACGCGGCCTCCTCCGCCTCCTCCGCCTGCTTCTGCGCTTGCTTCCGGTGGTAGCGCTCGAGGTTGGTCGCCTTCCGCCGCTCCGCGTTGCGGGCGTAGTAGCGGCGGCTGCGCTCCCGGTCCTTCTCCAGGTGCAGCAGGTGCACCCGCGCGATGCGCATGAGCTCGGTGGCGGTCAGCCGCTCAACGTAATCGGAGGAGGACGCCATCGCTCGTCGGTTGCCCCCAAGCGGAGAAAATAATTCTCCGGCCGCGCGTTTCAGCCGCCCCCGGGACAGAAAGAATAATTATCTCCTGTGACGCCAAGAAGCGCCCGCCGCCGACATGCCCGACTCGCCCGAGAAGAAGCGCGCCCGCGCCAAGGCGCACTATGCCGCCAACGTCGAGGCGCAGCGCTTCAAGGCCAACGTCCGCAGCATCCTCAAGGGCAAGAAGCCCAACGCCAAGACGCTCGCCGCCTACCGCTGGGGCGAGCGCGAGGTGAACCGCATCCGCTCGATGGACGCCAACTTCCGCCAGCTTCTCGAGCACATCCACGGCGTGGACCTGCGGCCGGTGTACGCCAACGCCACCCCGCTGCCGGCCATCAACCTCCCGCGCGTGCAGGTCGCCCCGGCGCCGGTGCCGCCGCCCCGCCCCGACTACCCTCAAGACCTTGAGGACACGCCGGAGAAGGGAACCAACACGCCCATCACTTGGGCGCAGATCGACACCTTTTGGAGCGCCGGCGTGCAGAAGCACAACATGGGCAGCAACTCCGCGCGCAAGGTGATGCGCGACGGCCAGCTCGTGGCGGAGAACTACTCCCGCGGCTACCTCGACGCCGTGCGCCGCACGTTCCGGCAGCTGCGCGAGGAGATGGCGGGCGCGCAGCCCGAGGACAACGCCGTCCCGGTCCTGCGCGAAGCGGAGCGAGTGATGGCGTGGCTGCGCGCCCGGTACTCCAAGAGCGACGTGCAGGTGCAGGCCGACGCCACCGTGATGGACAGCGCCGTCGGGGCGGTGGCCGGCCGCGACGACGACGAGGACGAGGATGTGTCCAGCGGCGCGGTGGCAACCTCCGTCGCCGGCGCGCGCTCCCGGGCGCGCACCAAGTCGACGGCGCTCAAGCAGGTCACGCAGACGTACTCGGTGAAGCTCGGGCACATCGCCACCACCTTCGGCGCGTGGGGCGCCTTCCGGAACTCCCTCGGGACGGCCGTCCTCCAGGCCTACCGAGGCACATTCGGCGAGGGTGAGGTCGGGTTGATGTAGGCCCTTCAGGCGGACAAGGAGGTGCAGGGCAACAAACCCAAGAGCGACCTCCACGCCGTCCCGAGCTACGAGATGCTCGTCCGCTACCTCCCGCGCATCAAGGCGGCGCTCGGCCCCTCCACCGTCTGGCTGGCAGCCTTCCTGCAGGTGAAACTGCTCGGGCTGCGCGACAACCTCGGGGGCATCGAGATACGCGCCGACGACGGCCGGCGCTTCGACCCGGCGGTCGGCGACCCCTCCCGCGCCGACTGGTACAACCGCACCACCGGCGAAATCTACGTCGCGCACTTTAAGACCGACAAGAGCCGCTTCGGCACGCCCTACTCCTTCAAGCTCTCCCAGCACCCCGACATCAAGGCCGCCGTGGACGAGACGCTCGCGCCGGGCCACCCCGAGGCCGGCCGCAAGTGGCTGGTGGGCGTCGGGCGCAAGAAGGACGGGCAGCTGCCGCTCCCCGCCGGCCCGAAGGTGAAGAGGGCCTTCACCGCCGCCGGGCTCGTGTTCCGGCAGCTCAACAACGGCCGGCTCATCGACACCTCCGTCACCCCGCTGGACGTGCGCCACGCGCAAGTGACTTGGAAGCACCGCGAGATGTCCCGCCGAAAGCCGTCGCTCACCGCGACGCAAATCAGCGAACAGATCGCCGGGTTCTTCAACCACGCGAGCGACGTCAACATCGGCTACCTCCGAAAGACCTTCGACTCGGTGGACAGCCCTCTCGCCACCAAGAGCGGGACCGGCGTGCCGGTGGCCGCCCCGGCGGCGCTGCAGCCCATCGAGGAGGAGGCGGCCGGCACGAGCGCCGCCGGCGCGGCGGCGAAGAAGAAGGCCCCCGCCCCCAAGACGAAGAAGGCCCCCGCCCCCAAGACGAAGAAGCCCCCCGCCCCCAAGACGAAGAAGCCCCCCGCTGCCGCACCGGCGCCCGAGCAGCCGGCGCCCGAGCAGCCGCCCGCCCCGCCACCGACTCCACCGCCCTCCGGAGGGCGCCCGTCGCGCAACCGGGTGCCCACGCAGCGGGCGGTGGAGTCGGCGCAGCAGGAGCGCGCGGGGCGCCGCCGCCGCGGCTAGAATTCTATGCTCCTAGACACGAAGCTAGGGGTGGATGGCTCGGGCATCTCAAAAATATGGTCGGTCAGCAGCGGCACCGTTTGCAGCTCACCGCCGGCGCTGATATTGTAATACAATGAAACTTTCACTTTCGTGCGGAAGTGGGCCGACGTCGGCGACAAATAGAACGAAAAGTTCTGCTCGTCGGCGACGTCTATCCCGGTGGCCGAGTCGACCGGCAGCGAAATGAAGCGTCCGCCCTTGTGGTCGTTGTCGCTTGCCGCAAACACCTCGAACACTAGGCGGGCGGAGTGGAACGTCACGCCCGCGGGGAACGTCGCGTTCGGCACCGGACCGATGCGGAGGTTCTGCAGCCTAGGCCGGATAGACATGCGCTGCCCGCCGGTGGGCGTGACGGCGAAGCTGCTCTGAATTATCGAGACGGTGGCGAGGCTGCGGGCATTGGCACGCAGGAAGTAGTCTAGGGGGACGCGGGGGGCCGGGACGAGGCTGTCCACGTAGCCCTTGGTGGCGGCATCGGAGGCGCTTGTCGGCTCGCCCACGTTCTGAACTTTTTTTCCCGTGAAATTAATCGAATTCGTTACAATGAGGTTGGGGGTCGAGCACACCCCCCCCGCTGCGAGCGTCACGAACTTAGCGAAAACAGATTTCCACGGCGTTGTTGCACCGCCTAGGCTGTACTCGTCAGGTTGGCTCGGGGGCGCGCTGATCGTGTTCGTCCAGCTCGGACGCCCGGGCAGGTCCAGCCACGTCGTCGTCGACCCGGAGATGGCGTCGTCCACGTACTGTTTATTTGCGGCATCGGCGCCCGTTGTCGGTGCTGCGACACTCGTGACGCGACTGCCGCCCGCGCTCATCCCCCGCGCTGCGATAATTTGCTCGCCGTAGACACGCAGCCCGGAGGTGTGCACGCGTCGCCATCGCGCGTCGGAGGAGCCGAGGTCGAACACCTCCTGACCGTTGGGCGTGAAGTCGCCGCTCTTGAAGCTGTTGCTGCCGACGGTCACCGTATCGGTGGTGCCTCCCAAACTCAGGTAGTTGGTCCACGGGGGTCGGCCCACGAGGGTCGTCCAGTCGACGTCGTCGGAACCGTCCTTCCCGTCGGCTCCGGGGGGGCCTTGCGCTCCCGGGAAGCCTCGCGGACCTTGCGCTCCGTCCTGCCCGTCGACACCGGGGGGACCCTGCGCTCCGTCCTGCCCGTCGGCCCCGGGCGGGCCTACGATCGACTGCCCGTCGGCACCGGGCGGGCCTTGCGCTCCCGGGAAGCCTCGCGGACCTTGCGCTCCGTCCTGCCCGTCGGCACCGGGGGGACCCTGCGCTCCGTCCTGCCCGTCGGCCCCGGGCGGGCCTTGCGCTCCGTCCTGCCCGTCGGCACCGGGGGGACCTTGCGCTCCGTCCTGCCCGTCGGCCCCGGGGAGGCCTTGCGCTCCGTCCTGCCCGTCGGCACCGGGCGGGCCTTGCGCTCCGTCCTGCCCGTCGGCCCCGGGGGGACCTTGCGCTCCCGGGAAGCCTCGCGGACCTCTGTCTCCTTGAGCGCCCGGGATGCTGGCCCCCAGCGCTCCTGGCTCGCCCTGTGGCCCCTGCAATCCCTGTGGCCCCTGCAATCCCTCCGGCCCCGGTGGCCCCGGTGGCCCGACCGCCGATGGGTCGCCCTCCAGCAGCACGCGGCGCCGCGGCCCGCCATCGTTGTCGGCAGACAGGATGTTGTCAGCGTAGATGTTCACGAAATGTCCCTCCAGCCACGGCTTGATCGGCGCGCCTAGGCGTTGGAAGGGGAAGCCGGGGTGCGGCTCGTGCGGGATGAGGTCGCCGTTCACGACGATGCCCTCTGTCCAGTTCAGCTCGTCGATGCGCTGCAGCGAGACAGTGGAGGGATGCTCGGGGTCCACCGCCGCGATGCTGTCCCGCAGCGCCTGCAACGTGTCCGTCAGGCTCTCGCCGTCCAGCGTGACATCTGCGGCAAAAAGGTCCGCCCACTCGTGCGTCTCGCTGCCGAGGGCGGTGTCCGGCTCCGGCAGCAGCGATGCGCCGACGGAGACGCCTCCGCCATCGGTGGCTGCGGAGATGGCGTCCGTGCTGACCTCGTCGGCGAAGCCGAGGACGGTGGCGCTGAGCGACTCGAGGTCGGCGCCCTGCTGCTCGAGCTCGGCGCCCTGCAGCTCGAGCTCAGCGTCCTGCCGGTCGTTCTCCGCCTCCTCCACCGTCACCCGCGCCGCCAGCTCCTGGAACAGCAATTCTATTTGACTGAGGTCGACCTGCACCGCCCGCCTCCCGTTCAGCTGCAGCGGCGCCACCACCTGCCGGGACTGGTTCATCCTGCTGCTCGCTGCTCCTCTCGAAAGAAAGTTTCAGCGTGGCGGTGAACCGCCCACCGTTCAGCTCGAGCGTCCGCCCATCGTCGTCTGAGAGGCGCAGGCTCACGTAGCTGAGGTAGCGGTTGGCCACGGAGACGAAGGCGTCCGTCGAGTAGTGGTCTATCTCGTTGAACTGCGCGCTGGACGGAATTTTCGAGAGGATGTCGCCCACTCTGCGCATGCGCGGGTCCCTGTTCTGTGTCAGCAGATTGCTGTGCACGAAGGCGCAGCTCGTGCGCGTGAGATCGACCACGCTGCTAGCGGTCAGCTGGAAGTGAAAGTTGTCCGACAGGGTGGCCCTGTCGCCGACGCGCAAGCCGAGCAGCCGCTGGCATGTGGTGCCCGGCTGCACCACCAGCACCGCCTCCGCGTCGTCCGTGCCCTCCAGGGTCAGGCGGTTGGTGAACTCGTCGTAGCTCGCGACGTAGTCCTGCAGACGGTCGGCGTTCAGAAAGGCCACGACGTCGTCCACCGATCGGTTGCCGTGCGGCAGCCGGACGGTGACGTCGGGCGCCCACTCAGCGCTGCCGTCGTCGTAGGCCAAGACGAGCGTGTCGTTTTCCCCGAAGATGCTGTAGTAGCTGTGCGGCAGCCATGCGTTCAGCAGGCGCACCTGCAGCGTGTGGCGCTCGGGCACCTGTGATGGGGTCGCGCAGCGCAAAGACGTGCGTGCCATCGGCGAGCGTCGCGTCGGCGTATGCAGTGTCGAGGTACAGTTGTTGCAGCATTGCACGCGTGACTCAATTACACAATATCGTAGAATATTTGCTGTGCTAGGGCTGCCTGACTACGCTGCCGCCGCTTCTCCGCCTTCGCCGTGCGCGCTCGCAGCAGCGCAGCCTTCATCTTGTCGCTGGCTACTCGCTTCGGCGGGGGCGCAGCAGCGGAGGGCTCCGGTCCAGCGGCTGCTGCGGAGGGCTCGGGCTCGGAGGGCTCGGGCTCCTCCGGCGCTGCGGCCGGAAGCGCTCCACCAGCCACAACATCCCGCCGAACACCGCGAGGTACCGCAGCATCGGGCTGCCCTGCACCGTCTCCGTCACTGTCGTCGCCGCGCTCGAGATCGCTGCACCGTCCCATACCATTTTTTCTTTCTGCAGTAGAAAATAAAATAGAGCTATGGCGTCTAGTGGAGGTGCTGCTGCTGCTGCTGCTGCTGTGCTGCACGATGAGGGTCAGGCTGTCGCGACCGGCGAGGCGGTGTCCAGCATCGGCCCGTGCGCGCCGCTCCCGCCGGGAGCGCTCCCGGTCGACGCGTCCTTCGGCACGGTGGCGTGGTGGAAGGAGCACTACGCCGGCTTCGGCTTCACCGAGGAGCAGTACGCGGTGCTGGAGGCCGTGACGTGGGGCGTAGCGCCGAAAGAAATCAGACGCGTTATTAAAAGACGAGCGAAGGCTGCTGCTGCAACATGCGCTTCGCCATCGAAGACAAGTCAGCCTTCCGAGTGAAGCCGCCGGCGTTCCTGTGCGACCGGAAGATCCACGAGCAGATAGTCTCGCCGCTGCCCGACCGCCCGTTCTTCCTCGCTATCATCGGCAGCGCCGGCACGGGAAAAACTTCGATGCTGATAAACCTCCTGTCCAGCAAGCAGGCGTACCGGCGGGCGTTCCACGCGGTGCACGTCGTCATGCCGCCGCACTCAGTCGCTAGTCTGAAAAATAACATCTTCCGTCGGCACGACAAGATGCACGCCGAGCTGGACTGGCCGACGCTGGACGGGGTGCGCGAGGCGGTGAGGGCATCGGCGGAGAAGGGCAAGAGCAGCCTGCTGGTGCTGGACGACGTCACCGCAGCGCTGAAGGACGCCGACATCCAGCGGGCGCTGCGCGACCTCATCTACAACCGGCGGCACTACCGCCTGTCCATCCTGCTGCTGGTGCAGTCCTACAATGCCGCTCCGCTGTCGCTCCGAAAGACGCTGAGCCACTTCTTGCTGTTCAAGCCTCGAAATAAAAAAGAGAGCACAGCCATCTTCGAAGAGCTGGTAGCGATGGAGCGCACAGAGGCTGAGGCGCTCATGCGCTACGTGTTCGACAGGCCGTACAACTTCCTGTTCGCCGACACCGGCACGGGCGAAGTCTACAAAAATTTCGACCGTATTGCTATACAGGAGAGCGACAGCCGACATGCCCGCCCGACAGACGGCGAAGGCTAGCAGCAGCAGCAGCAGCGGCAGCAGCAGCAGCAAGAAGGCCAAGAAGCCAGCGGCACGCAAGCCTCGAGCCCCCCCTCGCAGGCGACGCGCAGCGGGGGGCGCGAGGCAGAGCGTGCGCGTGAACGTGGTGCAGCGCGTCGGCGGTGGCGCAGCAGCAGCAGCAGCGCCGCAGGCGGAGCCATTCACCCGAGGGTGGACTATGGGCATCGCAGCGCCGGCGCCGGCGCCCATCGTCGTGCAGCAGCCCCCGCCGAACGTTTACTGGCAGCGGCCCGCAGCGGCAGCAGCAGCGGCGAGCGCGTCGAGGTCAGTGGGGACTGCCACCAACGGCATGAGCGCGTTGCGGACAGTGGGGACTAGCACCGCCGCATTGCAGAGGCACGAGCCATTGGAGCGCGCAGCGTCCCCCATCCCGCCCGTGTCGCGCAGGATGCCGGAGGCAGTGCCGACGCCGTCGCGTCCCGCCATGGTGCCGACCGACCCTCGGTCATCGGCAGACACCCGAGGCACAGGCTTCAACCAGCTGCTGTTAGCGGAGCTCGACATGCGAGACGCCGGCGCCACCGACGCCGATGTTAACGACATGTTGGCGCAGGCATTGGGCAGCAGCTCAGGCAGGCAGCAGCTCAGCAGCCCGATTGCACGGACGGACCGCACGCAGACGGTGCAGTCGATGCTGGAGCAGGCAGCCGAGTTGGGCATCACCGTCCCGCGCGGCCTGAGGAAGAAGGCCAAGGCGGAGATAGCCCGCTACATCGACGAGCAGCTTAGCAAGTAAGAAAAAACCTGTAACTATAAACAAAACAACACACATGACCTTCGCGCGCTTCCTCGGCGAAAAGCTGCACAAGTTCCGTTCTATCGGCGAGAAGGTCGCGCACGGCGTGCGCAGCGTGGGCAACAAGGTGGGGGGGTGGCTGCTGAGCGCAGCGGCGCCCGTCGCGGCGTTCAACCCCGCCCTAGGCGCCGGCCTCGCGTCCGCCGGGGCCGTGGCGACGGGCATAGCCGGCATTGCGGGCGGCGTCGAGGGCGCGCTGACCACCGGGCGGGTGGACGCCGCCGCCGTCAAGGGCCACGCGGACGCTGTGCGAGCTGCCTACGGGCAGATGCGGGGGCAGCTACGGTCTCAGATAGAGAGAGGAGGCTAATCTTTTTTTTTCTGAGACGATACTAAAACCCACAATGCAATCGGCGACCGCGCGCTCGTCGCTCTCCGACGCCTTCGTCTATGGCAACAAGCCCCGCGCGGCTCCGGCGACGAAGAGCCGCGTGCACATCTACCCGGAGAACGGCGGGTCGAGCGGCTTCGCGCCGGGCAACACCATCCGCATCGTCATCCCCACGGGCAACCGCGGGGAGTACCTCAACACGCGCATGAGCTACCTGAAGCTGCGCTTGACTAACACAGACCCCGACCCGAACGTGGAGCTGACGCTGGACTTGTCCGCCCACAGCCTGATTCGGTCGCTGAAGGTGTCCGCGTCGGGAGGCGCCGGGGGCGGTGTCCTCGAGAACATCGAAGAGTACAACGCGTTGCTGCAAGCGCTGACGGACACCAGCGTGTCGCAGGACCAGTTAACGAGCGAAAGGTCGGTGGCGGAGGGCAGTGAGACCGGAGGCAACATCTTCGGCGGAAACTCCAAAATTTTCTGCCTCCCGCTGATGTCGGGCGTGCTCGGCACGCTGCAGCAGAAGTACCTGCCCACGGGCGCCATGGCGCGCACCCACCTCGTCCTGGAGCTCACGCTTGCGGAGCGCGACCGGGTGCAGCTCGAGTCGGCCCCTTGGACCGTCTCCGACGTCGAGTTCGTCGCGGAGATGATTCACCTGGACCCCGCTGTGGACCGCGCCATCGCCGAGGCGAACTCGCAGGGCATCGTGGTGCCCTTCCACACCTACAGCCAGCACCGCTGGATCTCGCCCAGCGGGAGCGGGAGCATGTCCATGAGCTTCAGCTCTCCCTTCCGCTCGCTCAAGACGCTGCTGGCGATCTTCCGCCGCGACCTCGCGAGCTACGACACCGTCAACTACGTCTCCACGCGCACCAACCCCGTCGGCGACACCGGCCGCTGGCAGTTCAGCATCAACGGCGTCCTCACCCCCAGCAAGGAGGTGGGCAGCAACGCGGAGTCGTGGGCGGAGATGCAGAAGGCTCTCCATGCCTTCGGGTCCACCGAGTCCCAAGGCAACATCAGCTACGGCGAGTGGAAGGGCAACCTCGACCAGCAGGGAAAATTTCTGATCGGGCTGGACCTCGAGTCGCAGAGCCACAAGAGCGCGCTCTCGCAGAACGGCGTCGACGTGAGCACCTCCGTCTCGCACCTCATGGTGACCTTCGCGGAGCAGCTCACCGCGAGCATGACGGTCGACGTCTTCTCCCACTACGACTCCTTCCTCATGGTGGGGGCCGACGGGCTTGTAAATGTCTTCTATTAGATACAAACCCAGCAACATGCCGGCCGCGCGCCGCAGGATAGTGGTCAGCTCGCAGGAGCGCCTCGGCGGCACGGCGGCCGCCTTCACCGTGCGCACGCCCGCCTTCCAGAACGGCAGCGGCTTCCAGGGCCAGCCGCGCGTGCGCTTCGCGCTCGAGTGGTGCACGCCGGTGAGCGGCTTCCAGGGCATCGCGCCGGCGCCGCTCTCGCTGCTGCTGTGCTCGCCCTCCGTGCAGCAGTCCAACACCTGGAAGAGTTGGGCGCCGGCGGACAACGACGCGGTGCTCGCGCTGCTGCAGTCGCGCGGCGGCGACAACGTCTACGGCGAGATGGCGGACAGTCCCTACGTGCAGAGCAGCGCGTGCGCCGGGCTGTGCGACGGCTCGCGGCTCGTGCGCGGCGACATGTCCTTCTACCTCCTGCAGGGGCCGACGGTGACGCGGAGGAGCGTGCAGCGGTGGGAGCCGGACGTCGTCACCGACTTCAGCTTCAGCCTCGTCTTCTGGGTGGACGAGCCGGAGCGCCCCCTCGCGTCGCACCCCCCCTTCTTCCACGTCTGGCTGCTCTCGCGCGGCGGCAGCGACCGCGTGCCGGTGGACTTCCGCACCTTCCGCACCGACCGCGAGGAGGGCGAGGGCGCGCGGTGGCAGGTGGCGGTGTCGCACTGCTCGCTCGTCCGCCTCGTGGGCGCCGCCAGCAGCTACGGCGTCGCGGTCACGAGCACCACCTTCGTGGACGACCCCTTCCAACAGCTGAGCGTGCTGGCCTACCTGCCGGGCACGGAGTCGGCCGGCGGGGCGGTGTTCGCCGGGCAGAAGCTCAGCCTCAAGGGGGTGCACGAGGACACGGTGGGCCTCCCCCTCCGGCGGCCGCTCGACTGGGCCGGCGAGGTGGACCTGCAGCTGCGCACCGCCGGCGCCGGCTTCCCGCCCGTGCCCGACGCCGCCTCCGCGTATATTATTTGTTTGACATTCTTCAAGATACCGCCATGAGCACGCCCGCACCGGGCGCCCCCTTCCGCCACACGCTGAGCACCGGCGAGTTCGCCGGGCGCGTCCTGCGGGACCGAGCCAACCTGCGGCTCTCCGACACCAACCGCCCCGACGTCGCGACCTACCTGCCGCCCTCCAACTTTCTGCTCGGCTTCACCACCTCTATCCGGCAGAACAGCCTAGGGAACGTTGTGCAGGACCCGCGCGCGGTCGCCCGGCTGGAGGTGAGCGTCGACGGCGCCGCCGGCGCCCCCCCGCCCGGCACAGTTTTTCTTCGGTGACTGCAAACCGGCATGAGCGACAGCGACACCGCCGTCCCGGTGGAGAACCCGCTGCTGGATAAGTGGCGCGCGCACGCCAAGCGGCTGAAGCGTATGCACGGCGCCGCGGCGGCGTTCTTCAAGCGCCGAGCGGACGCGGCGCTCTTCACCACGGTGTTCCTCTCGCTCGGCGTGGGATGCCTCAACCTCACCTTCGGCATCGGCCGCCCGGAGGCCGCTACCGGCGTGCCCGCCATCGTGAGCGGCTGCCTCTCGCTGCTCTCGGGGTCGGTGACGGCGCTCAACAGCGGGCTCGAGTGGCCCAACAAGGCGGAGCGCCACGACGACTTCGAAGCAAGGTACGGCGAGGTGGTGCGCGACATCAACACCGAGTGCACGCTGCGCCACATGCACGACGACGCCGTGTACGCGAGCGAGGCCGAGTTCATCCGGCACATGTCCACCGAGATGAACCGGCTGGACGAGAGCGCGCCGAACATTCCGGCCGCTGTAGAAAATTCTCACGCTTCTCCAAAAGCATGAGCGGCGTGACCGAGGTGCGGCTCTACCGCAACATCGTCGACGTGGTGCCGGCGGACTACACGGACGTCACCGCCGAGGTGCTGGGCTCGGCGGCGACGGACCACGGCGCCGGCATCAAGCGCTACCTCGACGGCGCCGCCACGGTGAGCGGGCTGGGGGGCGGGACGACCAACTATTTTTGGGTGGAGCTCATCGACGCCAAGGGCAACACGGCGGGGCCGCAGCCCGCCGGGAGCTACACGGCGCCGAGGATGTGGAGTTTCCACGTTGAGGTTCCATCGGTGCACCCGGAGGTGTGGTTATTCCCGGCGGCGGTCTCGAGCTCGTTCGGGGGGGAAGCAGTTTTTACCAACACATGGCGCTTAGCATTTGGGGCGGACCGAATTTTTAGTGAAGACAAAAATGCCGTGGGCAGTCTACTGTGGACCATGGCGGACGACACCAACAGCTTCGCGCCGGTGTTCTATGTGGACTGGCACCGCCCGAAACACACGCCGGGAGTCGAGATAAGGAGGGACGGGGTGCCGGTGTATAGAGACACGAGTAACCAAGGGGGCGGTAATTTCCCATCCCGGTACACGATTGAGTACGCAATATAGGCTGCAGCGGCGGGTGCCGCGGCGCCCTCCGTCTTTGCCGCGGCAAGGGCGGAGGGATGCGTGCGTGCGCGCATGCGTGAGTGCAAGGAGTCGGGCCAATATGTAATCAATATTTTCACACGAACCCCTTGAATTTGAAATCGAATTTTTACACGGGCCCGTGCAGCGTCGGCGTGCTGCGATATTGGTAGGCTGCGAAGGCAGCGCGCAGTGAAATTATCACACGGAATAATCCATTCCGATGGGAGTTAACTTGAGCTTGCGAAGCTTAGCACGTTTGGCGAAGTACCTCTTTTGAGCAGCAGTGAGGTTACTCTTTCTGGTGTACACGACTCCGGTGTACCTGCACTGGCACCAGCGCTTCTTCTCCGGCCCCGGGTTCTTCCTGTGGTGCTCCATGTGCTGGTTTTTCCGTTTTATCTCTTTCGTTTCGAAGCGGTGGCAAAACTCTCCTCTCTCATGCTCGTCGTCTTTCAGCGGGCACGTCATGACAGTCATTGCTATGGGAAGCGGGACAAGAAGGCATGGGTATTTTATTTTTTTTCGTTTTTTTTCTTGGTCTTGCGCAGCGTCGTCGGGCGCAGCATCGGCAGGCGGTGTCCCTTGGTCCGGTGCAGCGTCGGGAGACGGGAGGGCTTCCTGATGGAGCCAGGCCGATATGGCGGTAGCGGTAGGTTCTTCGACGGTTGCGGCGTTCATGGTAGCGGTAGCGTCGGCGGCAGGTGTGCTCAAAAATAAAACTGTGCGAGCATCGTGTGCAAGTGTTAACATCGTCTGCCGTGAGCGTGAGAAGAGACGTCTGTGCTGCGTTCAGTTCAGTAGTAGCGTCCCAAGAAATCGGGCTGACGTACCAGTAAATAAAAACGTTGCGATATTAAATGCGTACGGGTACGAGCGAAGCGACGCGACCTGCTCCTGGATCGGGTGATCGGCGAGTGCGAGTGGTCGGGGAGTGATCGGCGGTGGGCGTGAGTGGTTGCGGTCGGGGTGGGGCGGTGGCGGTGGCGGTGGCGGTGGGTCGGTCGGGTCGGGTCGGGTCGGTCGGGTCCCTCCGCCTTTGCCTTGGCAAGGGCGGAGGCATGCGTGCGTGCACCATCGGCGCTCGGCGGTGGGCGTGAGTGGTTGCGGTCGGCGGAGGCATGCGTGCGTGCACCATCGGCGCTGGGCGGTGCAACCTCGGCGGGAGGTAACGCGTTGGGCGGCGCCGGCCTCCCGGTGTGCGTGAGTGGTTGCGTTCGCAGCGGCCCCCGGTGT